>JANAVB010009198.1:15119756-15307256 GCA_029216955.1 Iris pallida | reverse complement strand
ACATTGTATTTTTTTAAATGTAAAACTTATGAATGTTGTAATTGATTTAGTTTTATGAATGATCAAATAAATACATTATTTATGAGCACTTGTTATTGCGGGCTAGACAACGTTCTACCGCTGATACTGCAGTGTAGGTTGGATGGATCGTGACAAATTTTTTGGGTGGCCCATGCAGGTCCGTTTTCGCAAAATTGTGCTAACTCGTGATAGTACTTAAGTTAGTCATAATATTACAAGTCTGCGACTAGGAAGTGCTCATTCACAATTACGATTGAGTTGATTTTTATGAGAATGACTAGGACTAGGGTTCCCTTTTTCAATTTGACTGTAGTGTAGTTACTGCTGCTACATGGGCAATGTAATTTAGGTAGAAATTTATTAAATTACAAACCCTATTAGATAATTTGAAGAATTTTCATAAAGGGATATACCATTGTGTTTTGATACGATGGTAGGATCAAAGGTGGACAGACTATTCGTTGGACCAGGTGAATTTTTATGGATATAGTTGAAAGAATGACAAGATTAGGAATTGAATCCTAGGAAGTCCTAATTTACCAGGCGAATAGTCAATCCTGGGTAGAACTTTTGCCTGGTAAATTAGGACTTCCTAGGATTCAATTCCTAATCTTGGTCATTTGTGCAAAACACAATGGTATATCCATAATTACAATGGAATTGAATCCTAAGAAGTCCTAATTTACCAAGCGAATAGTCTACCCACTATTCGCCTGGTAAATTAGGACTTTCTAGAATTTTCATAATCAACTTGTTTGAATTTTTAGAAGCTCCTTAAAAATTCTTATGGATATAGTTGAAAGAATATTCGTTGACTTACAATGGCAAGGCAGATGCGCACTGTCCTCATTTTTTTTGAATTATGGAGACTACGGGTTTATGGCAGCCCACAGTGCACTGGCAAGGCATGCTCTCTAAGTTAAAGTAATTTCAGGTATGTGTAGGCTATCGAATATTATTAAAACTATATCTTAGTTGTCCTATTTTGATCTTAGTTATATCTATGTCAATATTGGATAGAGTTGATAGCGTATTTGATACCATATCATACTTGAGTCATGAAACCAAGGGTTTATTGCAGACAGATGTACACTAACAAGGCATAAATTTTTGGTAAAGTAACTTCAGATATACATACGGCTTCAAATATTATAGAGATTACATCCTTTTTGGCATGTGACTATTAATTTTTATGGTTCGCAATTTCTTGAACTTTTGCTTAAAACTTGATTAGTTCTTATCCTTTCATTTCTTGAACCTTTCTTTTTATTTTTTTTTATTTTTCATATCATCATTAGGTTTTCTAGAATTCAGCTGAACTTATTTTGATCCCATTATACTAGATTCATAATCATAATCGTGTCTATATTTCAACTCAATTATTACAAATGTTAGATTTTTATTCCATTATGATCATGACTATTTTGATCATGTTTATGCTCGTGCCAACTTTTTAATTTGATCATGCTTGGATGACTTGCATGATTAACCTTGAACGTGACTACATCTTAGTTGTATCTAAGTTATTTTAACCATGTTTAGACTTTATCTAAGTTTGATCGTTGACCATGTCTATATAATTCCAACAGTAGTTAATCGTGCATAATAACCTTTTTTTGTTTAGCTAATTCTATTTCGAATATATCGTGGAGCATTATAACGAGACCATTTTGAGTGTACTTTGATCATGCCACGTAGTATCTTTAAGGTTCAATTATATTCACGATCTAACTCATTTTGATCATTTATCATATCATTTCTTGATTATATTCTTAGTCGTATCTAATCGTGTCCTTTGAAATTTTGAGGACGAAATTTTTCTAAGGTAGGTAGATTTGTAATCCCTCTTTCCGTATTTTTAAAAAATTTATTTTAGTAACTATTTATTTTATTTAAATATCATGATTAGAAATACTTTCTCTTGAAATGTTTAAAGATTATTTTGCTATTATTTTTGTATTTCAAAATCTAGTTAAAATTTATAGTTTGCAAATATAATTTAATTTTTCTAAAACATATGTTCTCGAATTTTTGGAATTATAAAATATGTTGTTCAATATTATATTTCAAAAATAGTTCTAAAAGTTATAAATATTTTTGAATAATAAAAAAGAGTTTTCTATTTATTTTTAAATAATATTTTGATTAATAAAATATATTTAAAATTATTTTGATGATATCGTTACTCAAATGATCACAAGGATGACTAATTATTTAATACAAGATTTGATTTATAATAATATGCTTTAAATTATTTTGATAGAAATTTATAATATTGATTTGAATTTATATAATTAAATTAAATATTATTTTAAAATATTGTAGTAATCAATTATTTGATTAAGATTTAAACTAATTGATAATATCGAATAATACCTTAAATTATATTTTTTGATCATTTATAGGATTTCGATTAAGATGGAATTGTTTTTAAAAGTTTATTTCATTTTAATTTTAAAGGGAAGGCCATATCCATTAGAAGTCCTAATTCTTATCGGTTTGGGAGTTTTATCGCCTATTTAAAGGAAGCTTTTTCCTAACTTTTTCTATATAAAGGTTTTATCTGCCACACTCATCCCCACAATACCACCTATGACCACCTTGCCTTTTTTCTCACAGCATCACCTCATATGCCATCATCACACCATCTCACAACAATCATAATCATCACACCATTTCGTATCCTTGTGTTCTTGTATCCACCATCACAACCTTGTCCGGACCCATGTGTTCCTGTGTCACCCCCGAACCAGAATACTGGCAAGTAGGGACGGACCAGGCCAGCCATATATACCAAAGTACTCCAGGACTCCGAAATAATGTATAAGCTGTATAGATGGGGGTCACTGCTACAAACCAACAGTCAATCCTAGGTCACATAATCCTAGATATCTCAGTCTCAGACAAGAAGTAAGGTACAAGAATATGATCATCATGCATATAAGACAGTAAAGCGTCCCAAACTATAATATATAGATGATCATGAAGCTAGTAATACAAAATGAAGAACTAGCAAGACTAAGTAATACATGATCAGCTCTAGGTGCAGTCTAGAAATATAATATCATGTCTAAGCCCGTAGGCCAAATGTCAAGTCCAAAACACAAGCTAAACACGTGCTCGGTGGCTAAACGCCTCAAAAGAATATGTACAGAAAAGAGTGGGTAAGAGAAAGAACACCCACTCAAGTCCCCTGGTGCTCCGGGTGGTCACCATCGAGTGGAATGTCCGAAAGATCCTCGGGCTCCTCAACTAAATCTGGTCAATGCAAAACCAGTGGGGTTAGAACCCCAATAACAAGTACCACAAAGGAAGCCAAACTATGAACTAAAACCAGCATGCAAATCATAGCAACGGATAGAGACAAAAATAAGTAAAAGAAAATTGAGACTCGTGCGCTACCAATGTACTTACCCCGAGAATAGAAAAGACAATAAGTAAAGCAACATGTAGCATAAAGTAATGGACATGTGACATAATGTAAACTGTGGACATGTGAATTAAACTGAGCATGTGAGCATGTAAGATAACTGGAACATGTAAGATAACTAGAACGTGTAAGCATGTAGGGTAACTGGAACATATGAACATGTTAGGTAACTGGAGCATGTGAGCTTGTTAGAATACTTGGACATGAGAGCATATGGTGAAGCCGAGCATGTAGTAGGAAGAATAGCATGTAAGGAATGACAGAAAGCTAAGTACTACAATAAGATAAACTGGAGCAAGACTAGACTAGACAGGAGTGGACTCCATCCATCAATCACGGCCAAGCAATGAGTACGGTTTGATACTTTAGCTAACTAGGGTTGCCATAATCCTAAATACTAACACATGCAAGTTTGAGAAATCCAAGTCCAGTTACCTGCCTGCTACTACCAGAATGATCCAAGCCAAAAGAAAAACAAGTGTAGCAGACACACTGTAGTTAGATACATATGTCATAAGGAGGTGCCCCACTCGACGGTGTGCTGGAAGAGTGCTCATCATGACAGATAGCTCCAAATCCCATGTATATATATATATATAAGACCAAGACCAAAGGGGCAACAGGTAACCGGGAAAATCTCTAATGATCTAGGTAATCAAGCTAGTTGTTTAGTCCTTAACATTTTCTTGTTGGATTCTAGGTGTGGCATTCCGCAGGATCCATCCTAGACATGAGACATGCAAGACTGGACAAGACAAGCAAGATTGTGCACTACAACAAGCCACAACAAGACATGACAATATCAATACAAGAGTGCGCTACGATGAGCCACTATCAAGGAGCTAGACATGTACTAGAATCAAGAGTGCGCCATGATAGGACATTATCATGTAAGCAAAGAAAAGACATGTTCAAGAGTGCACCACGACGGGTCACTATCAAGTAGGTACTGGACATGACATAGACTGTAAGGTACAATAAATCTGGAAGAGCATAGCAATACATAGTGAGTATTAAAGAACATATAAACATAAGCTAGTGTCAAGAGTATACAAGTGTACGATCATTATCTAAGTATACAAGGTCATCTAAACATGTTAAGAATTTATTACAGTCGAAAAAAATATCAAAAACGGACAAAAACGGGCAAAAAACGGGCAAAAACAGACTAAAACGGCATAAAACGGCATACCGGCGGTATATGGCGGCATACCGGCGGTATACCGGCCTAAAGACAGAGTTTCTGGTACAAAAATTGGCATATCGTCGGTATACACCGGCATACCGTCGGTATACCGATTTTCCAAACAGCAACAAAATTCAGATTTTTACGAAAACTTGTTTCGGCCATAAAAACTTCATTTTAAATCAAAATTCAGATTTTCAAAAGTCAAAATTACATAGAATAGAATTCCCTACAATATGGAAGTATTAATTTTCACAAATTAAAACATTTGACAGAGCAATACCTCAAAATACTCCCAAAAATAGGTCCTCGGGATACCGAAACGGGTTTCGATTGCCACCAAACTCAAAATTCATGTATACAAACTAGGTAAGGACCTCATATATATATATGTGACCAAGATCCATAATAGTAAAACAAGTATCACTCTTAATACCAAGTTTTCTACTAAGTCAATATTGGGTTTTAACAGAAAATTAAAACCTTGCTTAAACAAATTTTGGAAACATGCATATATACGAGAATCATAAGGAAAACATATTTTAAAAAATAAGTTTAGAAACATTCTAAGCATTTAATACCAAGGAAAACAAAATGACAATAAAATACTATTGTTCAAGAATTTGGCAAGATGTACTTGCCTAGGTTAAGCTCCAAGCCTAATCTTCTACTCCACCACCAAGAGGGGTACGAAACCACACTCTAGACCTCAAGGCCAAGCCTTTCTAAGCACTTGAGGAAGAGAAATGAAAGTGAAGAGGGAAGGAAGAAAGAGTGAAAAGAGGATGGAGAGAGAAAGTGAAATGGTATATATAGAAGGGGGAATTAATCTTAACCGTCGGATGGTGATCCATGTGAAGATCTAAGTCAATCCTAGCCATCCAAACAAAACCAAATATCTAATGGATAATAGCTTGCATCTACACTATTTACCAAAATATCCAAATACTATTCACAAAAATATCTAAACACTATTCATGAAAATATCCGAAACACTATTTACGGAAATATCAGAAACCGAAAATATCTAAAGTGTAGAAAATATGTCCGGGCGCTATGCCGTCGGTATACACCGGTATACCGGTGGTATGCCGATCAAGGAGAAAACCTACAGTTTTGGAAAAAATTTAAAGCATTCCGAAAACCAAGAAAATACGAAATACACTGCAAAATACATATCCGTATATAAATACTGATACTGCGAGACGAGTCTCACATCCTGCCCAAATTCTTTCTACTAATCTGTGTCTAGACATACAATCCATAATAGTACATACTTCGTGTCCGACTCGTCGGACACGATCCCACCATGATAACCATCCCTTCTGTATCCGACACCAATCGGGACACATCCACAAAAAAATAAAACAAAAACCTAACCCTAATCCCATCTACCCTCCTCGCCATGACCAGCCAGGCCAACCTCACCGCCACCCATAGCCCTATCCCCGTACGTCCCTTGTGCCGATGCCGTCCTGACCAGCCCTGCAATCATCGACCCAAATTTCCCAAGTCCTCGCCACCACCACAAAAAAACTATTACCACACAAAAACAAGATAACCCAAAACCTAACCTCGTCGGAAGCCCTAGCCAATATGACGCGGCCCCCCTCGCCCCTGTGTACCAGTCAGATGCCACCGAGGAAGTCCATCCCGATACGCCACCCCCGCGTGTGTGTGCATTCCGCAGGCGAGCCAGCGTTGTTCGTGTCCACAGCCCTGCACCGACCGAAGTTCCTTGCCGTCGTAGCCGGACTATCTCGCCTTCTTCTCGTCCGAAGCACGACGCTCGACCGTTCGACCATGCCCCGCTTCTACCACTGGGCGCATACCAGGACGAGCAGATCCTTGTCGAACGTGCCGCTATGTCCCCTTCGACCGCCTTCCTGTGCCGGACTGAGCGCCATCGCACTTCTCTCCCTATTGTGAGACTTTTTCGATCTCTCTTCCTCCTCCTCCTCATTTCTTTCTTAGTTTTTTTTCAAGCCATCTCATCTGTGTTGGAGAGAGTAGGTATATATTGGGCTTTTTAGGCTTATGGGCTAAGTGTTTTGGTTTTTTTTGTATTAAAGTTATGTTTTGGACCCGTTAAATGGGTTGGACCGTGGGTTTAAGGAAATGGATTTTAATTTATTTTGTATGTGTGTGTGTGTGTATATATATATATATATATATATATATATATATATATATATATATATATATATATATATATATATATATATAAGGGTTGATTAGGAATTTTATATATAGTATACTAATAATATTTCTCTAGGTCTTAGGTCCATGATATAATAAGTAGGCTTATTGTAACACCCACTTTTCTAAAATAAGGATAATTTTTAACATTTATAATTTTGATTAATCAATAATAAGATTTAACTCATGTTATAATTTTTAGTGATTTTTAATTAGTTTAAAACTATTTAAATATTGGAATGTGATTTTGATGGTTAACTAGTGTAACCCTAGAATTGCTAAGCCTAGAGATTAACCATGACCATGGGAGCCTAGTCATGTGATTAGAATGTCATATTACTACTTTTTAGCCTAAGAGTATTTTGGTCATTTTGACAATTTTGTGAAATTATAAATTGTATTAATTAAATATGTGCTAATTGTTTAGTTGAGACTTGACCTAGAATCTTAGCCTAATCTAGATTAGCCTTGAGATTAGAATATTGATTAGGATAACCTAGTAAATGACAAGATTAACAATATCTAGATATTTCTAAGTAGGATATTTATCCGTTAGGATATTTGTGAAAAAGAAAGCCTTAGGACTAATTGAACCAATAGGAAGACTTGAAATTGGGTAGACAAGCCCTAGCCACTCATCTACATCTAAAACCTAATCCTAATTCATCTAATGGCAGCCACTATCGGTAGGTTAGCCTCCCTTCCTTTCATTTCATTCCATCTTGCCTCTTTTCCTTCACAAAGTGTTCTTCCCCAAATTAGAGAGCTTTCCTCTTTAATTTGATCTCCAAATCCTTACATCCCTCCACCAAAACTTCCATCCAACCTTTTCATACTACCAAGGGAGGGTGCTAGCAAAAATTTGGAGCAAAGTACAAGAAGGAGTGTCCTTTTTGGAAGATCTTCGTGTCGGAGCCGTGTCCTTAGGAGTATCATTGGGATTCCACTCCCAATAGGTAAAACCAATCCTCTAAATTGATTTTCTATGTGTATTAGTTAGTTTTGAATCCATAGGATGCACCCCCATGCATGTACCCCATTTAGATTCAAATTTGAGGCCATTTGGAGCTCTCTTGAGGATTTTAGATATGTGTCTTGTGTCCTACTTGATAGATCTCAAATTAGGACACCCCATGTGTATGTATGTATGATAATAGTTTAAATAGATATTTAAATTCAGTTTTAGAATGGTTAGAGAGTGGATTGATCTTAGTTAGGATGGTTAGAATGAGTTTTATTTGGATACCTATGTTGGCATCCAAGTATCTTGGCCTATATGTGTTTCGTTTGTCCAAAATAACTCAAATTCATCATAATATTCATCCACGTTTTTATTAACCAAAGTAACTTAGAAATGTCATAACTTTTAGCTTAGAACTCCAATTTATCTTCCGTGTTTTTAAAAGAACCGTATCGATGTTAGCTTTCTAAATATATATTTTAATAAGCCAAAATCTTTCTGAAACTTTCTGTAAAACTATTTCAGTGTCAACTGTCCGAAAGACAAACACGTTTCGGTGTTTTCGTGATTTTGGGAGCTTTTGGACACGAAAAAGCGATCCGTTTGAAGTTTCAGAAAGCTAAAACGAAGGGTTAAGACATACTTTAATCCTAGAATTTAGTGAAGGCCCAATTGGTACAGTATTGGTTTTAAGTAGAGTGACGTTACGACATAGGCATTTTGTGTAACCTATGAGCCTATGTAGTATGGATATTAAATGAATGTAGAGTTTGTAATGCATGATATGTCAGATGAATAAAATAATATATATATGATATGTATCCTCTTTACATTAATGTATATATATGGTTGAATGCAAGCATGTAGGAATGCAATCAATGTAATGTATGTAAGCAATGCATAAATGCATAAATAAAAGTATGATATACAATGTATATATGAAAGTACATAATGAATGCTAGATACAAATGCAAGGTATACATGTAATGATATATATGATTGCATAATGTATACATAATGTAATACAATATATAATGATAGCATCACTACAACAGAAATACCTTTTAATGACGGCTAAAAACCGTCATTAATGACCAACCATGACGCTTTTTTTCCAAAGAAAGCATGATGAAAACGGGTGTTATAAATATTTTTTAAAAGCGTCATAAAATAAACGTCATGAATATGATGAGTTTCTGCTACACTTATTTTTAGCGTTGTTTGAAAGCGTTATGAATAGATAATCTCTATAGACTCAATTCAGCACATTTATAACGTTCAATTCTGCACATTTATATACTACTTTCCAAAAAATTATAGATCAATGCTCAATGTTGCTCAATTCAATTTCAAAACATTCATTTTGAACCATATTCACAAGAAAACATCTAAATGTCATAGAGTACCATTTAATCCATTTACAAATATATACATAATATATATCACCATCTTAATTACATTTTTTCAAAATAGGACATCCAAATACATATATTTACAACTACTACTAGCAAGTAGACCCTCAAAACTATTAGTACATTGGCTTCAACTTTGAGCACATCAAAACTGTCGGCATCACGTAGCAAAACACTGAAAAAGATAAAAAAAATATTACCAAAAGACCACATCATGTCCCAAGAGTTGGTACCAAGTTTCCAACAAGAAACTAGCAATTGAGGATCATGTAATAAAATACTTTCATATACATTGAATCTAAAATTAAATCGACATGAAAGAAACAAGGGGTAAAAAGCATTAAAATACCTACCTGTAGTAATAAAAGGGCCTGAATGTAATTTGGTGCAATTTAATTGGTGCAATTTAGGAGCATTCTCAAAGTTCCCATAGTCTAAAAAAGGGCCTTAGATGAAGTGTATGGAATCACACTCATCTCCTCGAGACATTAAGACAGAACAAAAAGGAATGGCATTTACAAACTGAAAGGATATCTCCAGCAATTTTATATTTTTCAAAATAAATTGTATGAGAATAGATTAGTAGGTAGAAGAAAAAGCTTACAGCTTTGAAGTGACACAATCAGGATTTTTGAAAAATGTTATCCGGGACCCCAATCTCACTGTACTTCCCATGTGTGTTCCTGATCCCTGTATTCACAAATTGATGTGGTCAAGAACTACCATCTTTAGTGGTTGAAGCACAAAGTAAACAGTGTTGATAAACAAAATACCTCAGGCATGAAAATAACAACAGGATGTGGTGTTTGAGAGTCGAATTCTTCACTATTTGCCCTTTCCAATCCCAAAACCTAATCATTACACAATAAACGGAGATAAATGTCATTCAGGGAAAAGACTACAATTTTACATCATTACACAATAAACGGTGTTCATGTGAACACCGTCAAAATTTTTTTTGCACATCTTTTAATTTCTTAAGCAACTAATGCTAGTACTTCTGAAATCTAAGCTGAAATCCGTAATGCCTTCAGAAGGAAAATGAAGCTTTCCTCCTAATCTTGGACACTAGCATCTGCTATATATGAAAAGCTACATTTAGAACACTTGAGAGTTTCTTCTGTCACAAATCAAGGACATCAAACCAACCTACCTCATTCTTTCAGAATTAGACGCCAAAATCACATCAGTTCATCTACCCTCAGATAAACTACTCAACAGTAGTATTAGGTAAAATCAAAACAAATTTTTGGTTTCATTTCCACAAAAAGGGAACATCCTATATTCTACAAACATCTGAACACTGAAGAGGAACCACATAGTCCTTCACAAGTATGCATCCCCAATCCTAACCTTTTTTTAATACTCTCAAATGAATGTTACATTACTAACATCCTGCACTTTAGGCCCATCTCATGATTCGCACCAAGTTCACATAGCTATGGTCTTAAACCTTTCCAGAAGAAGTTATATTCATTGTGCACTAATCATACAAATCATATACTCATTGCCTTAAGTTACGTTTTTGTGTTTATCCATAATCCTCGTCTAAGAAAGGTAGTCAGTGTTCGACAGGTGATAAAAGGTAAATATCTCTAGTCCTTTATATGGCAGGATACCTGACAAATGTAGTAAAATTTATCTTAAATAAAGCAAAGAAAGTGGTACACAATCTTGCAATTGATGCAGAAAACTGGGGAGGATCCTCCAGACTCATTGTAGCGTGGGTAACCGCATATCAATGTGGTGATAGACCTTTTGTGTTATATTTGTTTCCTTTTATGATGTACCGAAAGAACAAAAGCATACAAAGTATCATAAGTTATGTATATTTGCAGTGCTGAGATTTATATATGAAATATGATATTAAATCCAAACAAGGAAGAGGTTGAATTTATGCTCTGTCCCCAACACCCACACACCCAAAAGAACAGTCAAATGAATATTTTTAATCCAAAAATAATGTACCTCCCCTATAAGGGATAAAATCTTTTCTGCTTTCTCTGGACCATAACCAGATGATCCCAAAGCCAACATGCCAGAAACAAAGCATGCCAACTCATCCATCTGCAAAACTTTGGAAATAAGAAACCTGAAATCTCCAGAAAGAAAAAAGCATTATACCGCAGCATATTTAGGAATTAGGCAATTGCTTACCTTGTCAGAGAGGGAATTACCATTCTTTTCACATATATATGAGAAAGATGATGGAGTGGTTTTCTGAACCAAGCTTAAAAGACCCTCCATTGATTTTTCCCACATTTCTCTGTTTTAACTTAAGAAATTAGCACGGTATTTCGATTACTACCCATTACACATTTACACTTCTTGTAGTTCCAACAAAATGAACGAAATACAATAATGAGGAAGAAAGAAAAGTTGTGCTAATCAACTTTAAAATCTAGCCTGAATACAATGCAAGTTTCTTGACACAAAACAAGGCAGATGTCTCATCCACATCCATGAACACTTAAATAAGTAATATAAATCGTTAATGTAAGGAATGGCATTTACCTGTAATGCTTCAAAATTAGGGTTCAGAGATTTTAGGGGTTTTCTAGGGTTAGGGTTTGGTGAGACGTACTTTTGGGCGCTCGAGAGTGATGGGACGAAACTTCTGGGTGAAGCTGTCCGCGAGGAGGACGGCCTGGAGAGTGGTTCGGGCGAGTTCGTCGGGGTCATCAGAGTTGGCACGGCCGCCGTCGTCTTTCTTCTGCGCAATTGGAGCCGCCGATGGAGCCGGTAGAGGGAGGGAGTGGACTAGGGGTTTACGTACGAAGCGGTCTGAGCTGAGATATTTGTGATTCGGGTTAGGGTTTTGGAGTTGGGGGAAAGAAAGGAGAAGAAGAGGAGTAGAAGGAGAAGACCAGAATAGGGGAGAGAAAAAAATTTGTTGAAGCACGGGCTGTTCTCAGCATTTTGCCCAAAAAATTGAACTTAAAAATATTACAAGTTTGCCACCGCTTTAAAATATTAATAACGTTTTGTTTTATAAACGTTATAAAAAGTCCAAAATTAGCCCAAACCGTCATAGAAAAAAGACATTTCGAACTTTCATAACGTTTTTTTTATCAGCCGCCATGAAATCCACTTATCAAGCGTCATTAATAGGTCTTTTTGTTGTAGTGTATGTATGGTAATGTAGAATATATGATGCAAGCATGTATATGTCCACTGTTTTTCCTTTTTCTTACATTTTTCCTTCCCTTCCCTTTCTATTTCAGTTTTTCCCCCTTTTTTTTCCTCTTATATATTTATATGTTGTATACAATGTATATAATGTATAGATGCATGTAAGTATGTAATATGCATGAATGACATGTATGTAATAAAAATAAGTATATGCATGCAACTTAATAATATGTGAATGGATATAATGCATGAACTGAAGTATGCACGTATATGGAATATGAATGAATGATATATATATATATATATATATATATATATGTGTGTGTGTGTGTGTGTGTTAAGGTAATGTAATGTATGTATTCACATATATTTTGAGTTAAATATATGAGTTTGTATGCATATATTATATGTATGCATGTATGCAAGAATGAATGTAATATAATGTAGAGTATGCATGCATATATGAATATAATGTATGCAAGTATATAATGTATTCAAATATGTATGTATGCATATATGTATGTATGTATAGGTGCATGAATGAATGCAAGTATGCATATATGATATGTATGTAGGCATGTATGCAATGTATGTATGTATAGATGATATGTATGCGTGCATGTATGCAATGTAAGTATATATGTATGTATGCATTTCTATAAACTGAGTTAACCTTTAACCTTTTACACACATGCTTTCATACACCCTTTGACACCATGTGTCCCATGTCACATACACCTACCTATCACTAAATCTGAGAACATTAACACATATCCTTTCACACACACTCACTTACTCTTTTACCTCTCCTTCTCTCTCTCTATGTATATATATGTGCCTATTATATAGCTTTCTTATATATATCTATGTATATGAATATGTGAATGTGAATAATATATATACATTATATGACTAAGTTTGTGTGCCTTGTTAGCTTATGGCTTAGTTTTGTGCTTGGTTTAGAAAGTGACTTAGGCTATGAGTTAGTAGCTATCTTGGATACTTGATTTGCATATACTTAGTTTGTTTAGACCTAGAATTGACTAACCTAGACTAATTGACCATTGTTGACCCAACCCTAGCAAGTTTGACCACGGTTGACTAAAGTTGACCTAGTTTGACTTTATAGTTGACCAGAGTTGACCAAGAGTTGACTTTGACCTAGATTGACTTAGACTCATGTAGATTGTATTATAATTTCAATTACCATATAAATTGAATTCTTTATAACCTGTGTTGCTCTAACTAGGACTATGTGACTCCAGTTGGCGATCTTTTCATATCAGTTGTTCAGGATATCCGGCAAGTACATTCTTTGACCGTTTTATACTTTCTAGAACTTATATTCCTGCTCTAGATTACTTTACTTGTTGTTGTCACGTTGGTAACACAGATTGGTACTATATGGATCTTTTTATGAGATGTTATCCCCCTCGGGAGCATCAGATACTTCATGTCATGTGTGTTTCACTTACATCATGTATCTCCATGCTTTACTATTCATGTATACTCTTATGATTCATGTACTCTCATGTTCACAGAGCCCTCATGAATTAATTTCACGTGCTCTTATTTATGAGGCAGTGAGATCATGAATCTTAACATAAGTTGTCTGGATCCTTGTGTATTGATTGGGGATGGGGGAGTAGAAATAGTTATGTGAATAATTCCAAGTAGTATAATCATGAATCAATTCTGTAGTGTAATCATGAATCAGTCCCCAGCCATTCACATGTCTATCTTGAACTCTGATTCACTAGTCACTTACAGTTTTTTACTTAAAGTCGATATTTCCATTACAGTTATCTCTTTTACTTCATATGCATTATCTCAGTTATTCATGTATCTTACTATATTGCATGTTTATTATCTTCTGATATGATATAAACTGCATGAGATGTATTGTGCTCGTTCCTGTCCTAACTGGACCTGTTAAAAATATTACAGGTGACCTGGAGATTCACAGCTAGCCTAGAGGACCAGTAGAGCTTGGAGTAGATTACTAGTTTATGGTTTAGTTTCTCTTTTAGAACTTGTTTTGCAATAAGTGGTGTCTTGAGTTTGTTGAGATGTTGTTATTTGGGGAGTTTATTTAAGTTGTTGTTGTTTGAGTTTTATATAGTTGTTAGACTCCTGTGTTATCTTATCGTGCTTAGATTGTGATTGGGTATTATCGTATCTTATACTTGTCCTCCATTCGGGGTTAAGGTTGTGACAGGTACATAATATAATTGTGTGAGTTGTTGATTAGATAGTGACCTAGAACAGCGTTCTACCGCCGACAGTGCGGCGTAGGCTGGACGTACCCACTTCTCATGCCCCTACACTGGGTGCGGGTCGTGACACTTATATATATATATATATATATATATATATATATATATATATATATATATATATATCACTACAACAAATATGGCCTACAATAGCATGCGCAAAATGCTATAGAAAGCCTTCTATAGCATATTCTGTTTGCTATGATCGCCCACGCTATAGTATGTCCAGACATGTGAATGCTATAACATTATAGCGTTCATGAATGCTGTAGAAGGTTTATAGCGTTCGTGTATGCTGTTGATGGTTTATAGCGTTTATGAATGCTGTAAATATTTTATAGCATTCTAGAACGCTGTAGAAAGTTTATAACGTTCGTGAGTGCTGTGGATTACTTATAGCGTTTATGAATGCTGTGGATTATTTATAGCGTTTGTGAATGCTGTGGATGATTTATAGCGTTTGATGAATGGCTTGATTTATTATAGCGTTCATCATATGCTATCGTGGTAGCAGCAATTTAGACGTTTTGAGTGCTATAAACCTGCTACAGAATTTTATATTATTTCATATCTGCTACAGAATTTCATATTCATAACCTGTTTTGTATCACATATAAATAACAATAATCGCAAATAATTTCAATCGCAACTTGCATTTCGATCAATCAAGATATAGTAAATATTTGCCAAAATATGAAATGTTTCATTAGAACATTCAAGATGTACAAAAAGTAGTAGTCATTAAAACATTCAAGATGTAAAAAAAGTAGTTGTACGCCAAAATAAACCATTCCATTTACAAAGTATTTGTGGTCCAAAATAAACCATTCTATTTACAAATATCTGTAGGCAAAAAAATAGCTCGATCGCCTCTTTCCTTCTAGCAGCTATGCACAACCATCAAAAACATATACGCCAACCTACACAAAATTGAGAAGAAAACACATTATGATATAAAAAAATAAGATATAAATATTTCTGATACTCAAGTAGTGTTATGTAATAGCGAATACAATATGTTCAGTGGCTAAGGAGGCATGCAGTGTGTTAATGTGAAGTTGCAGGACAGTAGTGTTATGTAAAGCAGTGTAATACATGAAGTAAAGTGCAAGAATGTTTTACTGGTTGTCTCACCCTCAAATAACTACTTCCACATAATCTATGTGGAGCATTTTGTTTGTTCCCAATGTTTAAATATTTATTCAAGGGCTCCTTTTTCTTAAGCCTACCAATGACCAAAAAGAAACAAAGTGTTGTGAAACATATCAATTATATATATACCTACATATGGAGGAAAAATGTTGATTACACATTACAGGAAGAGGACAACTAAAATGTCTGTCAGTGACCAGGACAATACAATAATATTTGTAGGGATGATTAAGATTTAAGACAGGAAATTGCTAAAAGGCACCTCACCATGGCAATCCTGAAGATAACTCTAGCAGTAGCATCCTTTTTCTAATCATCAAAATTACACAATGGCTAAAGCGATGAAAACACAACGGCAACTTCAACAATCAAAGCATTTTACTAGGAGTATTATTGGGTAAGAGGGAACAAATACCTGCAGCAGAGGAACCTCCTCAAGAGGTAGTTTAGCTCCAAGGTCTCCCCTAGCTACCATAGCCTGCAAAAGGTCAAAGAAGAAGAGAAAAAAGTTTAGCATGAGATATGGAAGTTATCATTAAGTTGAGTAGTAGTAAAAAAAGTCCAAGGTATGCAACACATAAACCCACAAATAACTGCCCCTTCTCCCCAAAACCTAAAAAAGATGTATATGATACACACACAGACACATAATCAAAGAAGTATGTTAAAGTCTCAGACAGTTGCACCAAAACTCTAGAGTGTTGTTGAGAGTTAAGGGTTAATATTAATATTAATATCATTCAACACACACCCAGCCGATTTTATGGGCCGAGAGTTGGATTCACGCAACGGTATTTTTTTATATGTCCATAAAATGAGAGGGATTGTTGTTCTGAAACACAACTCCAGCAATCGTACCTCGGTTTTTGTAGCAACAAAAGACTGCATTCCGCCTTCCATTTCTGTCAGTTGGTTCGCCTGTTGGGTCACAGAAGCTGAGACAATCCTATGTAAAAGTTCCAGCTTCTCAGACAACTGAGCCTTGAATCTCTTTACAAGGTTCTTATTTTCATCTTCAATCTTATCCTTACGTTCTGGAAATCAAAGAATCGGTATCTTAAGTCGAGAAATAACATCTTGTAAATCTTGGTATCGTGTTTTCATCTTATAAATAACTTTTCTGAAATTGGGTTAGGGTTTTACTTATAATAGCACCTACCGATTTTCGAAAACAAGCCAGATATGTCAGCCGCTGCATTCTCTAGCTCAGACCGAAGTTCGTAAGCACGCCCAACAAGTGCTTTCTCTGAAAGAACGAGAGGTGGTTGCTAATTAGTCACTGATTAATAGGATAAATATGTTTTTATTGTTGTTGTAATTTCTATGGAAAAAGAAGAAGAAATTGTACAATTACCTAATTTCAGACTATATACAGTGGAACTCATAAGTGAATGTGTCACTGCTAAGCTTGAATAAAGCAAAGCAGCATCTATTCTAGACTTTAAACAGCCAAATAATGTATCAAAGCTTGTAAAACATGGCATTATGGGCCTGAAGAATTTGCCATCTAGATATCAAACAGGCAAAGTTGCATTGGTGAATCGAAGCTTACAATACTGTATCGGTCTGTCATATTGCTTACAGACTGAAACATGCAAGTAGAATCAAGCATGCAATGCTGTATAACAAAGCAATATTGGTTATTACAAGAAATTTCACACACCCTCACAAAAATTGGTAACCAAATCTCCTTTCTAGAATAGAGTGTATTGGTAGTAAATACGACAAGTATGCAATCTAGGATGCAATATTGGAGACTATAACAGATATAAATCACCCCCTCGTCAAAATTGGTAACCACCATTCCTTTCTAGGATACCTGATTTGGTTATCAGGTATTCCTTGTAGTACTGGATATTACAAGAAATTTTATTAACCGTCACAAAGACTTGTAAGAAAAATTCGACAAGTATACACTCTAGGATGCAATATTGGAGACTATAACAGATATAAACCACCATTCCTTTCTAGGATAGAACTTATCCGCAGATTTACAGGTTTCTGTTTTTTTAACCTGATTTCAGGATATTATCAGGTATTCCTTGTAATATTGGAGAGTACAAGAAATATCACTCGCCCTCACAAAAACTGTAACCAAAATTCCTTTCTAGTAAACACGACAAGTGTACACTCTAGTATGCAATATTGGAGACTATAACCGATATATAAACCACCATTCCTTTCTAGGATATCAGATATAAACCACCATTCCTTTCTACTATAACAGATATAAACTTATCCGCAGAATTACAGATTTCTAGCATTACCTGATTTCAGGAGATTAGATATCAGGTATTCCTTTTCCTTGATTGTGATGTTTGCCTGTCTATATCTTTCTTCTTGGTCAGACAACGCATCTTCAGTGTCCCCCAATTTTCTCTGCAGAGAGCAAAAAATAGTAAATAACCGAGTTCTTCCAACAATTTCTTTCTAAGGATTAGCAGTTTTCTGATTACAAATGTGACAATAGCAAATACCTGAGTCTTTTCGAGTTTGTCCCTTAGCTCTGCGTTTAAAACCTTCTGCGAATTTTTCTCCTCCTGAAGCCCAGCTAATTGCTGTTTCATGACAAAAATTCAGATTTAGTAGAAGTCTACATCAATTCTAGTATATCCACATATTTCAGACAGTTACCTTGTCCTTGAACTCCACCACCAGTTCCAAGCTCTCAATTTTCTCATTCATGGCCTGAATAAAAAGTGAAATTGGCATGCCTATTGAGAAAAAAAGGTGAGAAAGAAGAGAAGGGAGGGAGGGCGAGAATAGAAAAAATAACCTTTTTCTCAGCTTCGTCGTGCAGATAACGTTCCTTTGGTATGTATACTCCATTCTTCTCCCTTGCTGCATATACCTCTGGTTGGAGAAAAGTTCAAGCATGTTAAACATCACAAATACGACATAATGGGTATCGTACAGATGCAACACCTATACTTTGGCATGTCATGTTCTTTCACGTGTCAGACACGATGCGACACGGAAATGTCTGTGCTTACTAGATTATGACTAAGATCATTAACAAAAAAAAAGATGCACCACCAATTTTGGAGCCATTTTGGAGCCATTTTCTGTTAGAATGTGAATTACGGGTTATGAAAACTTAGATTTAGTCAGCCACAGTCAGAATTTCCGCTTCTTGAAAAATACACAGAAATTACAGATTTGTTGTTACAACTATGTCCACAGCAGAGTGTAAGTCGATCAATGATCGAAACCTTTCGGGAAGTCTTCTGATTACATACCTTGCTTAAGTCGGTCAATCTCGGAGTACAGGTCCTTAATAAGTGCAGCTTTCATCATCTTCTGATTAACCTGAAATTGCAAGCATATGTAACAAGCTAAGTCCACAGTCTAATACAGTAAGATATATTTACATTTGGGAAGAACCTTAAAAACCTCACACCTCAGGCTTGTTCTTGATATTCTTTGCGCGGTGTGCATAATCTAGGGTGTTGAGCGTCTCCTCCAAGCAATGTACCGAAGGCGCTATGGTGGCAATGATGCAAGTCTTTGTTTTCCCTCCGAGGGAATCCCTCAGTAATCTTGTCAATTTGCTATCCCTGAAATCACGAGACACGAAATTAGAGACACGAAATATGAAATAAAATGATACTACTGATCAAGATCAAGAGAGCACCTGTAAGGGATGTGGGCAGAATGCTCAACAAGAGTATTTATAACACGACCTAGAGTAAGCAAGCTCTTGTTGATCTCTCCGGCCTCCCTCGCTCTTCCCTGCAATATTTGAACATGACTTATCATTGAATCAGTGGGTACCCTTAGACACATAGTTCCAAAATGGGACAATTCTTTCGGTTTGAAGATTCAATTGCCAGTTAATTGATGAATAAAGGGCAAAAGACTATTCAACTACAAGTGTAAAAAGTGTCCAAAAACACCAAACGTCAAAAGTGATAAATAGATGTATAACATACATATATTTTTGATACCAAGAATGTGCCACCATACTTACAAACATTGAATATGCTTCATCCAAAATTCTATTAGGATACAAACAAGAGTAAATAGAAAACAATTGAAACTCATTATACATACTTGTTGAGCTAATTCCTTTGTTGGTGAGAGCACTAAACATCGTGGAACTGCTTTCTTCGACGTTTTCTTGTTGTCCTTCTGCAAGATATGCGTGAGAGCAGGAACACCAAATGCTAGTCTTGCCTAAAGAAAATAAAAATTACACTATGAATTGCCAAAAAGTGCCATTAGTTTGCAGAAAGGAAAAAAGACATTGAAACCTTCATATAAAGAAACCAACTGTAGATATAAGAATTTGAATGCAGTAAATCAATCTCCAGACCAACTGCTTAAACTATAAGAACCAAAGGGAAGAATATTACAAGTCAACAATGTTAAAATTAAGAGGCTAAGTTGCATTTAAACACCATGAACTATGAAGTTTCGGCAGTTAACCCTGAACTATTTTTGTATTACTTTAATACCACAAGCAGAAGGATGCAAAGTGTAAAGCAGAGCATTCTACTTGTTACTTCAACTGGATAGCTACAACTAGTATGCAAGGGGCAAATAATCGAACATCTAATAATAGAAAATTACAAAAATTTCTGAAAAATAACAAAAAAAAAATTAGGGTTAGGGTTTTGAGATGTACCGTAGGTCCTGGCCGGTGGGATCTCCTTCCTGGATGACGAGGAAGGACTTTATGGAGCATCTGTTAAACACAAATATATAGAGAAGGAGGAGAGGGAAGAATAGCCGGAGGAGAGGAGGAGGAGGAGCAGAACCCTACCGATGGCTTGCTATAGGGAGGAGAGGAGAAGAATCCTACCGAGAGGAGCAAAATCCTACTGATGTCTTAGAGGAGGAGGAGAGGAACAGAATCCTACCTATGGAAACAGGATATTTTTCAGAAATGAGGACGGTGTGGACGCGGAGGGGGACCATGGCACCGGCGTCGTTGCGGTACTCGATGGTGACCTGGGTCTTGCCGTCGGGGCAGAGCCAGGCGCAGGTGCCGTTCTTGCGGACCTCGGTGAGCCTGGCGCCGAGCTTGGTGGCGAGGACATGGGAGAGGGGCATGAGCTCGGGGGTCTCGTCGGTGGAGTAGCCGAACATGTGGCCCTGGTCACCGGCACCGATGTCCTCGGGGCGCCGGGTGAAGTGCCCGTGCATGCCCTGGGCGATGTCGGGGGATTGCTGCTCGATGTTGACGAGGACGCGGCAGTGGTTCGCGTCGAGGCCGACGTCGTCGGATACGAAGCCGATAGACCGGCACGTGTCGCGGACGATCTTCTCGTAGTCGACGTCGGCCTTGGTCGTGATCTCGCCGAACACCTCACCATGTTCGTCTTTGAGCACGTCTCGCACACCACCTTGCTGTCCGGGTCCTGGGCGAGGCACGCGTCCAGCACCGCGTCCGAGATCTGGTCGTACAGCTTGTCCGGGTGCCCCTCGTTCACCGACTCCGACGTGAACAGAAATGTGTCTCTGATGCCATCGCTCCCACTCCGATACCGACTCCGGTTTAGGAATAAAATAAAGAATGAATGGTCACAGAGAATGAGAGAAAGTGAAAATTTGAAAGGAGGGATTTTTAGAGGAGGAGATGACCTATTTCTCCCAATCCGCTGACCTAAACATCGGATAGGAAATAGTGGCACGGGGGAGAGAATGGAAAAGCGGAGAGGCTAGATTTAGTAATGAAAATTTCAATTTTGTACTATGTGTCTCCCAAATTTTGGTTTTGAGGGAAATATTTTGGTTTGCCTCCAAAACCAAAGTCAGCAAAAATTATTGGCACCAATATATATTCTACAGCATTCAGGAAATGCTATAGATAGATATTTTTATAGCATTGCAGAAAGAACGCTATTGTTGATAACATTCTATAGCGGGGACACTTGAACGCTATAGAAAAACTGCTATTGTAGGCCCTATTTGTTGTAATGTATATATATATATATATATATATATATATATATATATATATATATATATATATATATATATATATATATATATATATACCAGAATCCCCCAATTTTATTTATATCAAGGCGCAAAATGCCGAAGCCTTTACAAGTAAGCACAAAAAAGAAAGTAAAGTCGAAAGAACGCCAGAGGAAGAGGGTCGTCCGCTACTCAATCTTAGAATAGCAAGGACCGCTAGAAGTCCTTCAGGCCGTGATTACAGAGTCTGCTAACTTTGTGAATCTGCCGGAGGACCTTCCGAATAAGTTGAGTTGATGAATATTGGTGGCCCTCATATCTAAATTTGTTGTTGTTCTTCTAGACGACCCATGTGATGGCGGCTGCAACGATCTGGTGCCGCACGACGCGGAGCCCCAAATGGCAAGAAGCACTACTAAAATAAGGCAAATTAGCGACGTTAGGATACGTCGCTAATTAATGAAAATACGTCGCTAAAAGTAATTAGCGACGACTTTAGCGATGAAATATGAAGGTCGCGGAAAAGCTGGTCGCGGAAAAGCTAGTCGCAGATGACAAATTCATCGCCCTCCGTCGCTGTTTGCGATGTCACTCCAATGTCGCTAGGACGTCACAAAATTAGCGACGGAGGGCGACGAAATTGTTTGTCGCCAAAGTAGCGACGTAGTGTGACTACTTAGCGACGTCATTTCTTTTTATGTGATGACATGGCATGCCTGCCACGTCAGTAGTGTAGCGACGTACATCGACCAAATTAGCGACATCATCTCTCTGCTGCGTCAGCTATTGAGCGACGGATAGCGACGTAACGACGCTAATTAGCGACGTCAGGATACATCGCAGAACGTCGCTATACGTCGTAGATATTATGAAAAAAATTTAAAAAAATATGTTTGGTATTTTTGTTATGCTGTGTGTCTGTGTTTATACAAACACACATCATCACAAAAATACTAGGCATATTTTTTTAAAATTTGGGCAGCACCTCCTTTGTATATCAAATCATCGCTTATAACCCAGCGTAGGTATATTTGTTATCCCCGTCGCAGATATCACAAACATACATGTCCAAGTAAATATCATACATGTACTCAATAAAAATACCAACAAAGTAAATATCACAAACATACATGTCCAACAAACATACATGTCCAACAGAGTCAAATAAGAATGAAAATTATTGTACTAATGATCAATGGGCCCATAGGGCCAATACATACAAAGATGATAAAAAATCTACTGGATCACTGAGGACCCCTGCTGCGTATCTGAGATAGCATGAATTCATACTGCTCCTGTGTGAGCTGCACCACAGGGGCAGTAGGAGGCAGTACAATGTCTGGAGTCGGCGCCATCGATGGACCGGAAGGACGTATCTGCTCCAGCTCTCGCAGTCGCTCAGCATGCGCAACAAGGGTACTCACCATCCTCTGAGAACTCTCCTCAATCGAAGTATGTACCTGAGTGAGTGAGGCAGACATGGTCCTCTGTGATCCTCCCAGCTTGACCTGTCTACGCTCTATGCGCTCCGTAGACTCGGTGAGCATGTGTAAGCTGGCATCTGTAGCCTACTGCAGACTCATCAGCTCCTGTATACTATGCTCGACCGTATCAAATCGTCCGATAATCATCGGATCGTCGCTCTGCGGTATGGTGATCAGAAATCTGCTGCTGCAACTCATGACGCAGCTCGTCGATCTGACGACCAATATCCTGAGCTCGTGATGTCGCCTGCGAAGCTAGAGACTGTATACTGACAGAGGGGGCCCGGGATGACTCTGAAGCCAAATAGGTGCCGTAGGATCCAGTCCGTAGTACGTACCCTTCTGAAGACCACCAACGACGGTCATCCAGAGGTCGTCCGGAGATAGAGCTGTAGGCGGCTGGGAGGAAGTACCAGCCCCTCCCTCTGCTGGCGCACTAGCAGCAGCAGCCTTCTCCTCTTATAGCCGAAGAAATTTGGCCTAGAACATTGTTTGCTAACGTCTAAGTGTTTGCTAAAGTCTATATTGATGTCTATTTTCCTGTTTTCTAAATTATAGTAAATTAATATAAAGAATAGAACGAACATATGCCTGTATTGCCCTCTCGTCAATGAACTCCCCAGCCCTCCGATAGGTGACCAGGAAGACGGTCACCATGTTGGGGTCCTTACCCTTTTTTACCTATTGAAATATATTATCTATTATTAGTATTACGTTGGCCCATTGGTCATATGGTCAAACTGATTTTAATAATTGATCAAACTCTGTCTCGATATATGGAGCTAGTCAGGATATCTCGGACTCTTGGACATGATCAAGAACGGCTATCTACTCAGTTCAAGACCGAAGCGTTGTTTGCCTGTTCGAGTCTGTATTTCTTTGAGCAATGTAATCTTTTATTTTATTGAGTTTAGAAATACATTGTACACCGAGTCGTACTGGCAAATAGGCTATTCCAAAATGATTTCAAAATATTTTAAAAAATGTCCTTAGTTTTGAAAAACATTCGTATTTACAAAAGCTCCAAAAAGGTTTTCAAAATTCCCCAAAATCTATTTTAAAAATCCTAAACTAACCCTGACAGAACTCGGCCAGAGTTCGGTTAGTGGCCGTTTTGATTTTTGAATTCCTTAGAACTTGATCCTCCTGCAGTTGCGGATTTGACCGAGATTTGCTCATCGAGTTCTGCCCGAATTCTGCCCGAATTCTGCCGAAATTCTGTCTTTGGAACTCCTATAAATAGAGAAGAATTTCGATCATTTTAACTCACTCATTCACTTTCAATCTTCTCTCTATTTCAAGCTTTCAAGCTTCCAAAGAGTTTTCTCGAGCTTTAATTTTCAGATCCCAAGCCAGTTATAATCCTCTAGTCGATTTGCCAGTATGGTACGGTCTAGAAGTTTCTGAGTGATTGTAATCAGAAGGCTTGATAGAAGAATACCTCTTCACAATTGAAGTTGGACGAGTTTTTTGTATCAAAGCTCGCGTTGTAGAAGTTGCAAGGACTTCGTAAGAAAACTTGCAGTTTTGCCAATAGTGGATTCAACTGGTAGCAAGAGTTCTACCGACTGGACTAGTCCTCAACAGAGGGAAACCAGTATACATCGCTGTCTTTGTGTTTGCTTTCTTATCTCTGCCTTTACATTATTTAGTTGTGATTATTATTCTGTAATCTTGCTACTAATATTTTTTAGAGAAATTTTGAATTGCACCCCATATTATTTAACCATATTCAAGGTGCACCCCACTGTTTTATCATAATGTACAATACCCCCACTTCCGTCAAAAACTAACGGTCAACTCCGTTGACCGTTAATTTTTGACCGAAATGCCCCTTCCATTTTCTAAGCTGACGAGGAGGAACTGGTAATAATGGTGATTTGCTAGGGGTATTTCGGTCAAAAATTAACGGTCAACATAGTTGACCGTTTATTTTTGACGAAAGTGGTGGATATTGTACATTATGATAAAACAGTGGGGTGCACCTTGAATATGGTTAAATAATATGGGATGCAACTCAAAATTTCTCTATTTTTTAATTAGCATTATTCCGCTGCCAACTCTATTCACCCCCCTCTAGAGTATTCTGCTTTACGATTTCGTTCCTACAATTGGTATCAGAGCTGGTGTTACAGGTAAAGCAAGGTAACATTACAATTATTTATTCATTTAATTAATTGTTATATAGATCACAGCACAACATATGGCAACTGTGAAATTCACAAGTGAAGGTCAGGCCATAAACAGACCTCCACTGTTTGATGGTACAAATTATACCTATTAGAAAACACGGATGAGTTTCTTCTTGAAATCTCTTGATTTCGATTTATGGTTTATTGTTATTGATGGCTATCAAAAGCCACCTCGTATAAATGTTGATGGAGTTTTAATTGAAAAACCCCATAACAGATATACAGAGGAAAAAAAGAAAAAGGCCAGTCTTGACGCACGTGCTATTAACGCTTTATTTTATGCTTTAGGCAGAACTGAATATAACAGGGTGTCTATCTGCACAACTACTAATGAAGTGTAGAAGCTTCTTGAAGTCGCACATGAAGGCACGACTCAAGTCAAAGAATCAAAAGTCAGCAGACTTACTCAGGAGTACGAGGCGTTCAAGATGAAGCCCAACGAAACAGTTACTCAGATGTTCGAGAGATTCTTGGATATTGTAAATCCTTTGTCCATCCTAGGCAAAGATTACAGTAACCATGAAAAGATTCGCAAACTCCTGCAAGCACTTACAAAGAACTGGATTCCGAAGGCTACTGCAATCATTGAAGAAAACGATCTCACTACCATGACACTCGAAGTACTCATGGGTAAGCTACTCACTCATGAACTAGAGCTACAAGATTTTGAAGAGCCTGTACCAAAGGAGAAGACGATCTCTTTCAAGGCTCAGCACAGAAAAGCTACTGAAGGTGATTCAAACAGCAGTGAATATGATGCTGAAGATCATGCACTCATAGCAAGGAAATTCAAAAGATTCATGAGATATGAGAAGAAAGCCAAAGAAAACAATAGCAACAACAACTAGTATCAAGATGATGCTGTCTGCTATGGCTGCAAGAAAAAAGGACACATGAAGAAGGATTGTCCTACAAACTCATCATCAAGCAAGAAGAGTAACAGGTATGAGAAAGGGAACCTGAAGAGATCAATATCTCGGAAGTATGCCAATACCAGCATATGGCATGAAAGTGAAGCCAGCGACTCAGAAGATGAACAATCAGAAGATGCTGCAAATGTATACTTTATTGCATCCGATCAGGTACTCTCTGAACCTATAGTTGATACTTATGATGACTTCACCTTTGAGCAATTAGGAGAAGCCTTCAGTGAACTGATAAGTGATTACAGAAAACTGCGTAGCAAATATCAGACCTCTAAGAAGGTACTCAAAGAGTACAAAGGTGAAATAGGAAGACTTACCGACCTACTAGCTGAGATTAAAGATAATGTTAGTGAGTCTGGTGAGCTTTCTTCTATTAAGCTCTTATTATACGAGACTACCAAGTCATCCGAAGAAAAAGACAAGGTTATTGACCAACTGAAAGAAGAACTTTCTAAAGAGAAGAAAAGTCTTCAAAATGCACAAGTCAGAATGAAAGCACTCACTTTTGACTATACTAAGTTGTATGACACTTCCAAAAGATTGGAAATTAGGTTAGGAAAACAGCCTGAGACTGCTGCTTCCTACCCTAACACGTGTCGCTTACCGAATAATCGGAACATTTCCAAACCAAACACTGTCAGACCTAACCATATCAAACCTTTACCCTAAAAGGTTAAGCCCAAACAGGATTATAGGTATGCTTTCTTCTATATTAGAAAACCTAAACCGACCAACCATGCACACCACTCAACTTTCTCCTGCATGTAGAATCAGAAAGCTTGTTGATTTAAATATTTATGCATGGATACCAAAAGCTAACATCTCAGGACCCTACAAGAAATGGGTACCAAAAGTTTTATCTACAAATTGTTTTGTAGGTAGAACACCTTTTACATGCTAAAAGCAAATGGATCCTCGACAGCGGTTGTTCACGGCATATGACCGATGACGCTACATTATTTGCAACATTGTCGAAAAAGAAGAAGGAAGGCTATGTCTCCTTCGGTAACAACTTGAAAGGGTATATCATTGGTATCGATGATATTGGTAAGTCTCCCTATCCTGTGATTAAGGATGTCTGTCTGGTTACCGAGTTGAAACATAATCTACTCAGCATAAGTCATTTAGCTGATCATGGTTATGGCATCAACTTTGGCAAAGACAAATGTACTATAGTTGATAGCTCAACTGGTAGTACTATTTTTGAAGGTATCAGAGAAGACAACATATATGTTTTCTATTAGTTGGAAGAAACTAACATTTCAGGTAGATGCTTAATGGCTAAAAGTGATGAGAGTCATCTGTGGCATATGAGACTCGATCACGCAAATATGGACACAATCTCAAGATTATCTACGAAGAAGCTAGTACGCGATTTACCGAACATGACATTCAAGAAGGATTCGGTATGCAGCTAATGTGAAAAGAACAAAGCTACCAAATCCACATTCAAGTCAGTAAACGCAGTATGTACTACTAGACCTCTACAATTGCTATATATGGACTTATTTGGTCCTAGCAGAGTTGCTAGCCTCAGAGGTAAGTTATATGCTTTTGTAATTGTAGATGATTACTCTAGATACACGTGGATATACTTTTTGACATGCAAGAATGATGTATTATCCGAATTTGTCACCTTTTGCAAGAAAATACAGAATGAAAAAGGTTATATGATCACTCGTATTAGAAGCGATCATGGTGGCGAATTTGAGAATGCAGAGTTTGAGCAATTTTGTGACACACACGGTTTTATACACGAGTTCTCATGCCCTAGGACTCCACAATAAAATAGAGTTGTGGAACGTAAGAACAGAACTCTATCCGAAATAGCCAGAGTAATGTTAAACCAGTTTAGTCTACCCAAATATTTCTGGGCTGAAGCTGTCAATACAGCTTATTTTGTTCTCAATAGAGTTCTAATTCGACCCAAATCGAAGAAGACTCCATTTGAGTTATGGTTTGATAGAATTCCATCAGTTTCATATTTTAGAATATTTGGTTGTAAATGCTTTATTCTTAATACAAAAGATAATTTGGGAAAGTTTGACGAAAAAGCCAATGAAGATATATTTTTAGGTTATACGGCCAAGAGCAAAGGATACAGAGTCTTCAACAAACGAACTATGATCATCGAAGAATCAATCAACGTCACCTTTGATGAATTGAATCAAATGACTATCGATGACAATGACGAAGATCTAACTGTACAAAGTTCAACACCAGCTGATTCTCCAAAAGAAGAACCCGGAAGCAGCTACCTTCGGAGTCTGCCGAAAAGATTAAAATTTACGGCTGATCATCCAAAGGATTTGGTAATTGGTGATATTACCAAAGGTGTAAGTACTCGTACATCCAGTAGAGATATTGTTTCTAGTGTTGCATTCATTTCACAGCTCGAACCCAAAACCATTGATGAAGCATATAGTGATCATTTTTTGTTAGATGCTATGCATGAGAAATTAAACCAATTTGAACGGAATCAAGTTTGGGAACTTGTTCCCAAGCCTATTGATCATCCGGTCATTGGCACCCGTTGGGGATTCCGAAATAAACTTAATGAGAATGGTTTAGTGACTCGTAACAAGGCTCAACTCGTAGCTCAAGGATATAATCAGGAAGAAGGTATCGACTACGATGAGACTTATGCCCCAGTTGCGAGATTAGAATCCATTCGCATATTATGTGCATTTGCATATTTTCATTATTTCAAATGGATGTCAAGAGTTTATTTTTAAATGGTTTTATAAAAAAAGAAGTTTTTGTAGCACAACCTCCAGGTTTCACAGATTTTAAAAACCCTGATCATGTTTTCAAGTTGAAAAAAGCTTTATACGGTTTGAAACAAGCCCCTCGTGCTTGGTATGATCGTCTAAGCTCTTTTCTACTTGATAACGGTTTTTTAAAGGGCAAGGTTGACACTACACTTTTTATTAAGTCTTTGAATAATAATATTCTTTTAATACAAGTCTTTGTTGATGATATTATATTTGGATCTACTGATGAATCTCTTTGTCAATAATTCTCTAAGTGTATGCAGAATGAGTTTGAGATGAGCATGATGGGAGAGCTGAAATTCTTTCTCGGACTGCAAATCAAACAAACTGACAATGGGACATTCATAAATCAAGCCAAGTACACAAAAGATTTGCTAAAGAAGTTTGATCTGGACAATGTCAAACCTATTGGCACTCCGATGGCAACTTCAACAAAGCTTGATATTGATGAACAAGGCAAGCCTGTCGACACACGTAAGTATCGAGGTATGATCGGTAGTTTACTTTATTTAACTGCTAGTCATCCAGATATTATGTTTAGTGTTTGCCTGTGTGCACGTTTTTAAGCTAATCCAAAGAAATCACATCTGTGCGCAGTTAAGCGTATCTTTCGATACCTTAAGGGCACTTCTTCTGTTGGCTTATGGTATCCCAAAACCAAGTCCTTTGACCTTATTGGTTACTCGGATGCAGATTTTGCTGGATGCAAAGTTGATAGAAAAAGTACCAGCGGCACATGTCATTTCTTAGGCAAGACTTTAGTCTCATAGTTTAGTAAAAAGCAAAATTCTGTAGCCATATCAACAACAGAGGCTGAGTATATCGCCGCAGGACGTTGTTGTGCTCAGATTTTGTGGATGAAACAAACCTTGGAAGACTATGATTTATTTTTTACACACATTCCCATTTTTTGTGACAACACGAGCACAATTAATTTGACTAAGAATCCAGTATGTCACTCTCATACTAAGCATATCGAGATCCGACATCATTTTCTTAGATATCATCATCAGAATGGAGATATTGACCTTGTATACATAGACACTGAGAATCAATTAGCTGACATCTTCACAAAACCTCTAGCAGAAGATCGTTTCAATTATTTACGTCGAGAATTAGAAATTTTGGACGTCAATAATGTTAATTAATTTTGTTTTATGATTATATTTTAATACGCAAAAACTATGTTAGAGACAAGCCAATAAAGAGTTTGTCTGTCACCACAACTACGGTTGAAGCGATGCGGTACTTAAGAGTTCCCCGGTGAACCTCCGCCAGCTGGGACAGTACTCCTATAACTAATCTGGGACAGTCGATGTGTAACGAAATTTAATCTATAAAATAATATTAATTATATTAATTGAAGGTTGAAATTACTAATCTTTGAATTAAATTTTTGAAATGAGTCAATGAAAAAGAAAGTGGCCCAAACCAACTAACAGAACCCCTAGGCGAATTCGGCCAGAGTTCGGACCGAATTCAGCCCGAGTTCGGTTAGTGGTATTTGGTTATATAACCAGAACCCGAGAGCCTCTTCTTCTTCATTGCTTCTAAAACCTCTTCCACAGCAACAGCAGCCGCATGAAGCTCTCCAAACCCTAGTTCTTTACCACTTTGTTTCTCCCAATCTACGTGGTAAAATCCATCCAAATTTTAGATTCGTACGGAGAATGTTGTCCTCTACAACATACTTGAATCTCGGGAGGTATAACTTCGTATTTCTCCTCCTTTCAAATTCGTGCATATTTACTTTATTTGCACAATGCCTAAGGGATTCAACCCCTTTAAGAGGAAGAAGACGACCAATCCTAGTGAGGAAGGATCATCTTCACATCCACACACGGATTCCCTCTTTTTGCCAGTTCAATCAAGCGATGGCGCGTTCGATGGGTTTTATTTTCAAACCCTAGATCAAGCCATTCTGTGGTATGGAGACTTCTCTATGAGATCTATATGCACAGGCGCTTCTATTAAGTGGACTGTGTTTCCAGATCACCACCCTTATTTTGAGGCATTAGGGTTACAACACTTTGCTAAACTTTGTTTCCCGGTAGCTACTAATGCCATTAGACTTTTCTATTGCAATATCGAACTAAACACGTTTGACGTAAGTACTCGTGTTGGCGGACTAGATATCGAGTTCAATGATGTCCTCTTAGCGGAAATCCTTGGTATTTCTAACGAAGGTGCACCGCTTGATGATATCACTGAATTTGATTTCCCCGACGGCACGACACTTGCTAGTTTCAAAACTGAACTCTGTACCCCTGATCGAGTTCGCTCTGAAAAGTTTAAAGCCAATAACTTGAACCTGTTTAGTTATAAATTGCATCGCATCATCTACTCCACTCTCCTTCCGAAGTCTACTTCAAAGGATGATGTCACATCACTTGAGCTGTCTCCTATGTATCATATTCTTAAAGGAATTCCTTTTTCTGCCCCTAAAACTATTATCCAGATGATGGGACGTTGTCGTACAAGAGATAAAAATCTCTCTTATGCGATGATTCTCCCACGCATCTTCTAGCGTTTTGATATTGAACTGTCAACTTGTACTCAAGACCCTGAGCCCAAGTTTCTTAAGCTATCTCGTCGTAGTATGACTACTGCTACTCCTCCTACTGCTCCACCTCCTCCACCTACTCAGCAGTATGCTATGACCTTTGATGGCATATACCAGCATCTTTCTGATTTGTACGTCTCGATGACGGATATGGCCCGTGAATGTGAGTTCCGCGATGTCACTCGTTATCAGGCGATAGCAAATTCTCTAGCTGATCTCCGATTTGCTTAGACTGGACATTCTGCCGGTTCTATTCCTAGAGATCCAGCCTTTTCTGGTTACCGCTGTGAGGATAAGGCTATTCATGCCTACTTTCATCCTGGTAACGCATATGATTGGTATCGTTCTGCTCGTGCCCCTCCTCGAGACTATGTCGGTGAGTTTTACATTGGCGTCCCTCCTCACCCTTCTGGAGCTGACACTTCTAGAGCTGGTCCTTCTGGACATGTCGGTCATGCTGCTGATGATGATGATGAGGATGATGAGGAGATGTGATGATGATGGTATTAGCTGATTTTTGAGACTTAGTTATTGTCTACTGTACACTTGGAAATGCTCCGACATTCCAAGTTTTTATCAGTTTTTTAGGACTTGTACTGGATATTTTTTGATGTCTCTTGAACATCATTTTATTTTTATGGGATGCGTAGTTTATCTTTCATATCGGTTTATTTATTCTTTATAGCATCTTTATCTGCTTCTATAAACTGCCTGTGAAATAACTTTCTGTTATGTCTTGTATATTCTCACTGCATGAGATATTATTTTCTTGTGTTTCTTCACTGTTGTAGCTTATGCATTAATTGCGGGAGAGCCTATTTCTTCGCCATTATTTTGCTAAGTGACAACGGGGGAGAAAAAGGATCTAATATTTTATTTTGAGAATAATACAGGGATTGAACAATATTGAATAATTTTTTATCTCAAAAGATGTTATATCATTCATAGTTTGTCAATTATCAAAATGGAGGAAAAAGGATCTAACATTTTGTTTTGAGAATAATACAGGGATTGAACAATATTGAATAATTTTTTATCTCAAAAGATGTTATATCATTCATAGTTTGTCAATTATCAAAATGGAGGAGATTGTTGGCCCATTGGTCATATGGTCAAACTAATTTTAGTAATTGATCAAATTCTGTCTCGATATATGGAGCTAGTCAGGATATCTCGGACTCTTGGACACGATCAAGAACGGCTATCTACTCAGTTCAAGACCGAAGCGTTGTTTGCCTGTTTGAGTCTGTATTTCTTTGAGCAATGTAATCTTTTATTTTATTGAGTCTAGAAATACATTGTACACCGAGTCGTACTGGCAAATAGGCTATTCCAAAATAATTTCAAAATGTTTTTAAAAATGTCCTTAGTTTTGAAAAACAATCGTATTTACAAAAGCTCCAAAAAGGTTTTCCAAATTCTCCAAAATCTATTTTGAAAAACCCTAACCTAACCCTGACAGAACTCGACCAGAGTTCGGTTAGTGGCCGTTTTGATTTTTGAATTCCTTGGAACTTGGTCCTCCTGCAGTTGCGGATTTGACCGAGATTTGCTCATCGAGTTCTGCCCGAAGTCTGCCCGAATTCTGCCAGAATTCTGTCTTTAGAACTCCTATAAATAGAGAAGGATTTCGATCATTTTAACTCACTCATTCACTTTCAATCTTCTCTCTATTTAAAGCTTTCAGTCTTCCAAAGAGTTTTTCTTGAGCTTTAATTTTTAGATCCCAAGCCAGTTACAATCCTCTAGTCGATTTTCCAGTGCGATACGGTCTAGAAGTTTCTGAGTGATTGTAATCAGAAGGCTTGATAGAAGAATACCTCTTCACAATTGAAGTTGGACGAGTTCTTCGTATCAAAGCTCGCATTGTAGAAGTTGCAAGGACTTCGTAAGAAAACTTGCGATTTTGCCAATAGTGGATTCAACTGGTAGCAAGAGTTCTACCGACTGGACTAGTCCTCAACAGAGGGAAACCAGTATACATCGCTGTCTTTGCGTTTGCTTTCTTATCTCTGCCTTTACATTATTTAGTTGTGATTATTATTCTGTGATCTTGCTACTAATATTTTTTAATTAGCATTATTCCGCTGCCAACTCTATTCACCACCCCTCTAGAGTATTCTGCTTTACGATTTCGTTCCTACATATTAAACAATCTATCCAACTATTTATAAAATGATGTCCGGTACGATAAAGGAAACGTACAAGAAAATTGTGCTCGACCACGCCACCTTGGCCTTGTCAGACCGCTCCTGGTACCTAGCCTCGCCGAATCTAGCCTTCATCGCAGTCCACTGCTCTGGCGTGATCCAACCATGGATCGGCTTTCCGGAGCGATCGCGAGACTTCTGGTCGTGGATTGCATCACGGATGAGCTTGCCTGTGACGGTAAAAAATTGGGCCTCGATCTTCGTCGTCCGGTGTGGTGGATAGAAATAGGTCCTCTACAAGAAGTCAAATAGAAAGAGTTGTATAATATACACAAATGATTATTAAAATTTTAAAATAAAAAAAATTTACCTTGAAGTGGACCAACCAAAAGGCCTTCCTATCTGCGGGAACATCTGAGTAGTTAATCCAAGACCCACTATAGTTCCACCTCAAAAATAACCCCAGCTGTCTCTGTACTGCAGGAGGCCGATATCTATACAATAATAAATTTTATGAATATATATATACATATAATCATTTGAGAAATATATATTAACTAATTAACTTACTTCGTAGGCCCGTCCGTCCAAATCTACATACGCGTCTCGTCCGGAAGAGCGCATAGAAGGTCGCTCTCACCTCTTGTCTGACCAGGATCAGTCTGATCGCCATCCTTCATATGCTCGGCATCGGCTCTTTCCATGGAGCCGTCGGTAGGAGGAATGCTGGATGCGGGAGGAATGATGGACGACGAGGGAGGAGTCGCCAACCTGCTGGAACTACCCTGTCCCGGTAATAGATCGGGAACAGAATTGTACACTGGCGTACTGGGAGATGAGGATGAGGGTATGGAATCTGCATCCCCAACCTGACGCACACGGGACTGCCTAACATAATATCCTCCGTGTCGTCCGGGTCTAGTCATACCTGATAATAACATATGACAATAAAACAAATATACATATTTATATGATAGACATCACAGATTTTTGAAAAATATCATAGTCATAGATAAAAGTGTCACTAAAGTGTCACAGATTAATATGATAAAAGTGTTACTAAAGTGTCAAATATGATGATAAAACAAACGTACAGATTTAATCCTCTTCTGAAAATTTATCTTGTTCGTTTAGCTCATTTTCTTCTTCTTCTTCCTCCTCCTCTAAATCTTAACTTTCAACTGCATCTTCCTCTTTAGATAATTCTACTTCTTCTACATAATTAGATGTGTAATGAGGAACTTTCGTCGTGTCTACTTCTGTAATAATTGTTACAAGAGGTAGTTCATCCTCTTGATAAGCTATATCGTCAACCTCAAAGGTATTTTTAGCTTTGGTCTTGCATACTGCCCACCAGTCCGACCTTGTTGTTCCCCGTTTAGGATAACTTGTGAAGTACACGAGCTGAGCCTGACTTGATAGGACAAATGGTTCATAGGCTTGATATCGACGTCGATAGTTTATATCCACAAGACCGTGCTTGTCTGCTTTCCAACCTTGATCTTCAATCGGATCGAACCAATCACACCTGAATAACACAATCTTAGCAGGCTCTATTCAATAACTATATGTCAGCTCCACAATCTCTCGTAGGACGCCATAGAAATCGTTGCCCGCATCAACATCTTTTAGTTCGAAGATCTGATACACAAATAACTGTTTTTGCTGGAATCGAGATCCACAAAGTTGTCTCTGATCGGGCAAGTTGTTGACTTGAACCTAAACCCATTCACACAGTAGCTTGGCCATATTTTTGAAGCATAAACTGGTCCCTTGGCTAGCGTTCTAATAGACTTATTCTCAAGTCTTGCGTATGGACGATCGACCTAAATACTATGAAAAAAGAAATTAAGCTCATTCTCAAGTGCATATACAGTGAAGTAATTACAGAGTTTTCAAGTCTTACATATGCACTCAACCATAATGGAAAATAATGCCTCATTTCTTGTTCTAGTTCTTCTTCTGTTATGTGTGGCCTACCTGACCTCACATCATCATTAAATATGTTGAAAACAACATCGTTCAATTAATGTAATAGTATAATAATCAACACTATTAAAATAATGTAGACGTATTAATTACTTACCCCTCCAGCTTCTCTACTTCATCCTCATCGCAGTTGAGTAATACATACACCTGAGCAGCCCTTAGCTCATCATCGTTCAGATATCACTTCTTCATTTTACTCGATGGCTTTCCTGGAGCATTGAATACCATCAGTATTGTATTATTACATTCATGATCTCCGTCGTCGTTTCTGGAAGCTCTCGTTCTATTAGTTGCAACATGAGGCTTGAAATACATCGAACAAAAGTTTGTAATCTCCTCGAGAACATAGGCTTCACAAATAGAACTCTCGACCCGTGCCTTATTTTTTACCTTTCTTTTTAGGTGATTCAAATGTCGCTCGAACGGGTACATCCATCGATATTCGACGGGTCCACCAATACGTGCCTCATAGGAAAGATGAATCGGCAAATACTCCATAGAGTCGAAGAATCCAAGAGGAAACACCTTATCTAGATTGCACAGTGTTACCACAATGTCCTTCTCTTGCTTTTCTAGACGATCAACGAGCAATTTCTTAGAACAAAGATCCCTGAAGAATATACTAAGTTCCGTCAATGGATCACAAACTGTCTGCGGTAAGAATTCCCGAAATACAATCGGAATTAACCTCTCCATGAATACGTGACAATCGTGGCTCTTCATACCCGTCAATTTATTTTCCTTCGGATCGACACATCTTCTCAGATTTGACACATATCCATCTTAAAATTTTAGGCCCTGGATCCACCGACAAAGTCTCACTTTATCCTCCTTGTCCCATGAGAAAATTGTCTTCGGCAGGAACTGTTTTCCATTCTCCTCTATCAAATGCAACACAAGGCGTTTGCATATTTCTTCTAAGTCCAACCTGGCCTTGGGATTGTCTTTCATTTTTTTCTTTACGTCCATCACAGTATTATTTATGTTATCAAACACATTTTTCTCAATATGCATGACATCAAGATTATGTCTGAATAGATTGGTACTCCAATATGGCAGATCCCAGAATATGCTCCTCTTTGTCCAGTTATGATCTCTACCAAATCCATCGCACTTGTACCCAGTTATAGGATCTTCGATAACACTAGGAAAATCTTTAACCTCCTCTCATATCGTAGCTCCGCACCACTTGGGCGGTGGATCACCCTTCTCTACAATGCCGGCACTAAATGCCTTCCTGTTCCTTCTGAACGGATGATCTTTTGGCAGAAATTGTCGATGACAATCAAAGAAGCACGATTTTTCTCCATGTTTCAAACGGAAAGCCTTAGTACGGTCCATGCAATACGGACATGAGAGACGGCCATGAGTGCTCCATCCAGATAACATTCTATAGGACGAAAAGTCGTTGATGGTCCAAATAAGGGTTGTCTTCATCTGAAAATTCTGCTTTCTAGAAACATCGTACGTGTTAGCGCCTACTTCCCATAACTGATTCAACTCATCTATCAAAGGCTGTAAGTACACATCAATGTTCCTCTTGGGATTGTATGGACCAGGAATTATAACGGTTAGAAACATGTACTGTTTCTTGATACACATCCAAGGCGGTAGGTTATACGGAGTGACAATCACAGGCCAGCACGAATACTGGAATCCCGAAAGACCAGAAGGAGTAAAACCGTCAGAAGATAGCCCCAACCTGATATTACGCGAATCTGAAGCAAAATCAGGATACACTCGATCAAAGTGCTTCCACGCTTCTCCATCAGATGGGTGATCCAACACTCCTTCAATCTGTTCTCGCGTGTGCCAACTCATATTTTTGGCCGTCTCTTTCACCATAAATAATCTTTGCAACCGCGACGTTAAAGGCAAGTAGTGTATTGAATCGGTCAGTCTTCTTGTACCGGTAGACCTTCCTGTACTAGTTGTCTTATAGTGATTAGCACCACAAAATCTGTACACATCAGTGTCCTTGTCGTCTTTGTAGTACAGCATGCACGTATTGCGACAATAATCGATTTTCTCGTATTCCATCCAGAGCGATCTCACCATCCTCTTAGACCGGTAGAAGTCTTTAGGTAACTTGGCACCCGCCGGCAAGATCTCTATAATCAACTCCAACACTCGGTTGTAGCATTCTTTCGACATGTTAAAATCTGACTTAATGCTCAACAGTCTTGTAGCCACCTCCAACGGTGAATGATCCTCACAACCAGGATACAATGGAGTCCTTACATTCTCCAGCAACTCCATGAACTTTACAGCATCGACATTGGGTGCCTCCTCAGCTGCATCATGAACGAAACTAGGCCTCGTAGCATCGAAAACCATGTTCATGCACCCGTCGTCCTATGCATGATTATCTGAAACAAAATTAGGTCCCGCATGCATATATGGCTCAACAAAAGGCTCCGGCTGTGATGCTAAAGACACAAGTTCTCTGTGTGCGGTCTACTGATAGTAATTAGGCGTAAAACCCCCCGAGTACAAATGATATGTTACTTCCACTTCTGGATAATATTTCACGTTATGACATTTCATACACGGACACTTAATTTTGGCGTCGTCCATGTACTGAGGGAACGCCTTGGCAAACTGCAGGAACTGCTCTACTTCTGCTATGTATTCATCCCGCACACCGCACATATCATCAGGACGACGATTGTACATCCATGAACTACACCGCAAGTAGTAATTCATATCCATTTGGAAATAATTCTGCAAAGATGGACACACAGTTATCTAATAGGCACAAATTCGTTTCATAAATACCTATACAAATTGGACACCTGGATACGAACCACTTGACACAGAGGTGGGGGCAACCACTGACAAGCCCCCCTCAAGTTTTATGTCGGCTGGATGCATGTCGGACACGAAATCGCATGTGCACGAGATTTGGACTGTGCGTGCACAATTATCCATTGGTTGGGGTTGATTATGAAGATGTGGTTTTGTCTGATACTTCCGTTTTGCAATATAATGGGAACTATTCGGGTCTTCATTTGATTTTTAGTTTTCAAATTCCTAAACTTTTTTCACTAATACTCGAGTATGTAATCTGGTTTGGTCAAGCCTTAGTTAAAGGTCAAACTTAGTCAACTAGTCATTTCTAAGTCATAAAACCCAATCCTAGGACCTATAGGCGAATCCCTGGATGACATTGATACTCTAGCTAGTGCCTATATATATATATATATATATATATATATATATATATATATATATATATATATATATATATATATCGCTAACCGGATGAAGGATCTCCTGCCCAAAATTATATTCGAGGAGCAGAGCGGTTTTGTGAAAGGGCGTAACATCGTGGACAACATCCTGCTTGCCCAGGAGATGGTCATTTGTATAAAATTTTCGGCTAGAGGGGGTAACATCGCCATTAAGCTGGACATGGAGAAAGCCTACGACCGCCTGGACTGGCAATTCATGATCTGGGTACTCTGGGCTTTTGGCTTCTCTGAACCATGGATAGACATCATCTTCAGGTCCATTAACAATTCCTGGTTCTCCACCGTCATCAACGGCCAGGCTGAGGGCTTCTTCACCTCTAGTCGTGGCGTCCGCCAAGGAGACCCTCTTTCTGCCACTATCTTCATCATCACAGCTGAGGCCCTTAGCAGAAACCTTAAGAGCATGCCCAATACACCGCGATTCCATCACTTTCACACCACCACCGGTTGCCCTATCATCACCCACCTTGCTTACGCTGACGATGTCCTCATTTTTTCTTCGGGCGACATCGACTCCATCGAGGTGGTCCTTCAAACACTGAACAGGTACACCACTTATTCCGGACAAAGAGTCAACAACAACAAAAGCGTCATCTACATCCATCACAAAACGGACAGGGCACACTCCGCGATGCTCTCCAACTTGACTTCCTTTGACATCGCTTACCCCCCTTTCACCTACTTAGGGTGTCCTCTGGTCTACGACAAGGTCAACTCGGGCCTCTTCGAGTACATAGTCAGCGCCATCAGAAAAAGGATCGCCAGATGGCACAATGATACCCTTTCTCCTGGAGGCAAGCTGATTCTGATCAATCACGTCCTATCCTCCTTTCCGATCTACACCTTGGCGATCTGCAACCCCCCCCAAAAAGGTCCTCACTTCGCTTGAATCCATCTTCGCAAGCTTCTACTAGGGCCACAGCAATGGCAAAGATAAGCACCACTGGGCCAGCTGGACCACTATGGCCAAACCCATCCCCGAGGGCGGTCTGGGATTCAGTAGATTGGAACACATCGTCGACGCTTTCTCCATGAATCTATGGTGGAAGCTGCACACTGATAATTCTATTTGGACACGCTTAATGCAAGCGAGATACTTCAGATATTCCCATCTTGGGATGGCCTTAGTCAACAACCGTTCGTCGATATCCTGGAGACGTATCACCCGAGGCCGCCAGCTTGCCGACCCCCTCATCCACATCCGGCTAGGCAACGAGTCCTCATAAATGAGCCACGATCGTTGGCTGGGTGGTATCCTCTGGCACCGTCCCGAGATGCCCCCGCGGGAGGGCCAGATTCGCGAGCTTTGGGATCCTTCCTCCGGATGGATTTGGGAGCGTGTCAGGATCTGCCTTGGTCCAGCGACTGTCGCCCATCTCGCCACTATGAATCTCCGCCATTCTGACTCTCCGGACATGCCGAGATGGACCCCAAACCCGGACGACCATTTCTCGCTACATTTCGCCAGGTCAGTCGTTCGCGGCAGCAGGACCCCATCATCCCTCATCGTCCCTTTCTGGCACGCGTACATCCCTATCAAATGGTCGATCCTTATTTGGCGTGCTCACTTCCGGAAGCTTCCCACCGACGATGCCATCACCTCGTTCGGCTACAACCTAGCATCGAGATGCCATTGCTGCACCTCTCCTCAAGCCGAATCAGCAGAACACATCCTCACCTCCGGTGATCTGGCCACGTATATTTAGGCCAACCTCAACATCCTCTTCAGGAAGGCTCCCCTCCCTAGGGGCTTCAACGATCTCCTGTCCAGCTAGGGCGCTTCCCACGGACATCAGATAATCGTGGTCACGGGTATTTGGGTCCTCTAGAAGAACAGGAACAAGTTCCATTACGAGGGCCGCCAGCTTACTTTACCCCAATTGTACAGGAAAGTCATCAGACAGATTCTTAAGACCCGGAGGCGCTGCTCGCACTCCTCGTAAAAGTTCTGGGAGACCCTAGTTTAGTCTCTGTCTTCTGTTTTCTGTTTTGTCGGCTCGCCTAGCCGTTTCTTTTTCTTGTAAGCGCTAGACGCTCTTCTTGTATAGGCTTCGGCATTTTGTGCCTGTGTAACACCCACTTTTCTAAAATGAGGGTAATTTTAAACTTATAATTTTGATTAATCGATAATAAGATTTAACTCATGTTGTGATTTTTGGTATTTTTTAATCAATTTAAAACTATTTAAAATGTTGAATTATGATTTTAATGGTTAACTAGTTAATCCCTAGTTTTGCTAAGCTTAGAGACTAACCATGGGGACCTAACCATGTGATTAGAATGACTATTTATAACTTTTTAGGCTAAGGATATTTTGGTCATTTTGTGACTTTTGAATTATTTAGGATTTTGATTAATTGGTGAATTTTAGATTATTTTAATAATATTTAAATTGATGTATTATGATTTTGGTCATTTTTTATATTTTAATATTTTTGGAAAAATTTATATTTTTTAATATTGTTTTTATTGGGTTTGTTTAGTCGGGTTTGAGTTTCGTCTCGTTTCGACTTGTATTGTGACCCGGGTAGCTTAAACTCTAGATGGAACCCAATATTAAGTTAAGCATGGCTCACAAGACCCAACATTAAGTTAGTTAATTAAACTAATTTTTATCATGTTAGAATGGTTAAGTTAGAGACTCAAAACTAGATTATTTTGACCCCAAACTTGAACCTAGTCTAGACTTAACCATATGAGACTAGAGAGGGGCAATTAGGACATTTTCCATTAGCCCTAATGGACTCTTTTTGGCAGCCACCTTTAGGAGAGAATGATTCATTTCATTCATTACAATCTTGCCTCTTTTATTTTTTTTTTGTTCTTCCCCAATTTTAGAGAGCCTTCCCATTGATTTGATCTCCAAATCAAATCATTCCTTCACCAAACCTTCCCTCAATCATTCCCATTCTCCAAGGCAAGGGTGCTACCAAGGATTGGAAGAGGAGTGCAAGGAGGAGTGTCCACTTTGAGAGATCTTCGTATCGGAGCCGTGTCCTAAAGGATTTCATTGGGATTCCACTCCCAATAGGTAAAATCCATCCTCTAAATCGATTTTCTTTGCATATAAATTAGTTTTGAATCCGTAGGATCCATCCTCATGCATGTGTCCCATTTAGATTCAAATTTGAGGCCATTTGGAGCTCTCTTGAGGATTTTAGATATGTGTCTTGTGTCCTACTTGATAGATCCCAAATTAGGACACCCCATGTGTATGTATGTATGATAATAGTTTAAAGAGATATTTAAATTCAGTTTTTTAATGGTTAGAGAGTGTATTGATCTTAGTTAGGATGGTTAGAATGAGTTTTATTTGGATACCTATGTTTGTATCCAAGTATCTTGGCCTATATGTGTTCTTTTGTCAAATCCGTCATAATTTTTATCCACATTTTTATTAACCAAAGCAACTTAGAAATATCATAACTTTTAGCTTAGAACTCCGATTTATCTTCCATTTTTTTTAAAAGAACCGTATCGAAGTTATCTTTCGAAATATATATTATAATAAGCCAAATTCTTTTTGTAACTTTCTGTAGAATTATTTGAGTGTCAGCTGTACGAAAGACGAATGTGTTTCGGTATTTTTGCAATTTCGGGACCTTCCAGACAAAAAAATGAGATCTGTTTAAAGTTTCGAAAAGCTAACACAAAGGGCTACGACATATCCTAGAATTTAGTGAATGCCCAATTGGTACAGTATTAGTTTTAAGTAGAAGAGTGACTATACGATATATGCATTTTGTGTAACCTATGAGCCTATGTAGTATGGATATTAAATAAATATAGAGTATGTAATGCATGATATGTTAGATGAATGAAATGATATATATTCTCTTTACATTAATGTATATATATGGTTGAATGCAAGCATGTAGGAATGCATATAAGCAATGCATGAATGAAAGAATGATATATAATGTATGCATGAAAGTATATAATGAAGGCTAGATATGAATGCAAGGTATACGTGTAATGATATATATATGAATGCATAATATATAAATAATATAATGCAATATATAATGATAGCATGTGTGGTAATGTAGAATATATGATGCAAGCATGTATATGTCCACTGTTTTCCCTTTTTCTTACATTTTTCTTCCCTTCCCTTTCCATTTCAGTTTTTCCCTTTTTTTTCTTCTTCTATTTTTACATGTTATATACAATGTATATAATGTATAGATGCATGTAAGTATGTAATATGCATGAATGAATGTCATATATGAATGAATGAATCAATCAACGGTATAAGTAAAATATAATGCATTGTAATGAATGTTAACATATATAATGTATAAAAGTATGTATGTAAATGTGCATGAATGTATATATCTATGTAACTATGTAAATATGCATGATGTAACATATGCCTATATATATAAATATGTATGTAATGTGGATATGCATGTATGTATGAAGGTATGTATTTATATATATTATCTATTTTATATTATGCATTATTGTGGTTCACATTGTCTTGTGATTGTGTGAGTGCTAGCCTAGGCTTGGTTAGGCCTAGTGAGACTTGTTAGACTTGTTTGGGCTAGGACTTGACCTAGTTGACCTAATTTGACTAGTGTGGTTGACTAGAGTTGACCAAGTGTTAACTTTAGTCTAGTTTGACCTAGAGAGCATGCAGATGCATTGTACATTTCATTTATCATCTCTCGTATACATCTTGACCTGTGTTGCTCTAAATAGGACTCTGTGGCTTCAGTTTGGACCTCTATACCTATCAGCTGTTCAGGTTATCAGGCGAGTACATTCTCTGATAGTTCTCTCATTTATTTGTCAATTATTGTACTTCAGTTCTAGTTAGCTGTATGTGATTCTCTGTTACAAACACGTATTATTATTTCTGAATCCATGTATATGACACACATACTTAATCGTCTTACCTATATTATTCGAATCACCATACGAATCACTATTCGAACCACCTATTCGTATCTTCATATGCTGGTTGGACTTTTATTCGATTGATGTGCCAGATTTTGGATTCATTTGTATTAGATGGGCGGGGAAATACTTGATTAGACATGTGAACATTCCCACTATTCGAACCACCCCCTGTGAATGATATTCGAACGATAGCCATTCTACACCCGGCCAGGTGTGTGATGTGCCGGATTTACCCTTAGCCGTTTACATGTCTAACTAAGTATTTTAAAACACACTTGGAGAATTTATTCGAATCATTGTTAGATCATCATGTGAATCATTATTCGAATCACCTTATTCGCATCACCTTATTCGATTCACCTTATTAGAACAATGATTAGAATCACATTCGACTCATACTGTACTGGGATCACATTCGACTCTTCTTGTATTAGACTCACATTGGGATTACACTCTACTTATATTGTACTGTCTGAACTCATCATGTTATTCTAGTTCAGCTAGATTTTATTTTACAGTCTTTATTGCTATGATTCTTCTCTTGTTTAGTTACTTACTTTCCTTGTACTTTATCTGTCTCTCTATGCCATCACCTGAATATAAACTTCCATGTTCATCAATACAACTGTCTATAACTGCTTTATAGTTCTCTGTCATTTACTTGGGTTTTCTAGATGAGATTGTGCTCGTTCCTGTCCTGACTGGACCTGTTGATAAATTTTACAGATAGCTTGGAGGTTGCCTGCTAGCCTAGAGGAGACACAGTAGAGGTTGTATAGATAGTTATTTTAGTTGTCTTGAGTTGTATTTACTTTATGGATTAATATATTTGAATTTTGAGATGTTTTCTGGGTTTGTGTATCTTAGACACTTAGACTTCTATCTGCGGTATCTCTTTGTGGATTTCATATTTTATTTATCATGCTCTACCTTAGATGTGATTGAGACTGTATTTGCTATGTCACCTCCATTCGGAGTGTATATACTGTACATGTACCTTTATATTGTTAGATGTTTGACCTAGGACAGCGTTTTACCGCCGACACTGCTGCGTAGGCTGGACGTACCCACTTCTCGTGCCCTTACTCTAGGGTGCGGGTCGTGACAGCCTGATACATCAATAAAATTCCCATGTTTTATTTATATATATATATATATATATATATATATATATTCACACGTACTCTTCAATAACTCACTCAAAGACAAGTGGCCCTCTCAAGATACAACCCACTTCTATATGAAGTATAACCCATACCTTATCCAACTACCCTTTATACCAATATATATATTCAAAACAAAACCTATTTATAAACATTTTTACATATATATAGCATACACTCACATGTATATATCAAATCCTCAGTCTAAGCTATGCATAAATCCTCATATCTATATAACACCTATAGATATCCTATGCAAAGTATCCCTCAAAGTAAAATATCAACTCAACCAATAGTCTCCTCCTTCTCCTTACACTCACAAATCCTAACCACAACCTCACCTCAATTCTCTACTAATACCAAACCATACTCCTATGCTACTGCTGCTGATAACACATTTCTAAGCCTACTGTATTTCACTGTCCATGCCAAATCAAGGCAACGCCAAGACAGGGCAAATGCTATGCTACTGCCGCTGTAAATATCTACTCATTGCAAACAGTCACTGAGCTAAAGCCACACTGCAACCCACTACACTAGTATACTAAAACTAGATCAATCGAAAACCAAATATCCCAAAATCAACATAACCCTATACACTAACTCCCACAGCTCATATACTTATATACATAGGTATATCAACTCAAATACAAACATATAATCCTATAATCCTTGCCCTCTCCAGTACAGTACATCAAAGTATCAATTTAAAATATCAAACGCAAAATTAAACCCAAACCTATAACTCGAATGCACATACTACTATATTAAATCTCTGATACAAATGTATATCTATGAATATAACAAAACATTCAAAATCCAAAAATCTCAGTAACCCATTCGAAACCAAAATTCTCATGCAAAAACCTAACCATTGTATACGTGTCAGAGGGGGTATGTGTGTGTGTGACACACGTGTCTAGGGGTATCTAGACTCATGTCCAAACGAGGTCAAAATCGTGTCAATAACAAGGAGTCAGCACATTTACAGCCTATTTAGGGTTAGGGTTCTCGTGTAACCTAGGGCTAGGGTTAGGGTTCTCGTGTCTGTGTCGTCTGCGCCCATATTTGTGTCCTTGTCTAGATAGCTAGGGCTAGGGTTAGGGTTTACCTGAAGAGGGAGGCTCGGTCGGAGGAGGAAGGCGGCGAGGAGGGGGGCTTCGTCAGAGGAGGGAGGCGGCGAGGAGGGGGGCTTCGTCGGAGAAGAGACTGAAAAATTTTGGGAAATTTTTGGAAGAAAGAAAAGGAGGAAACGAAAGTTTCGAACGGGATATATTAAAACATTAGCGACGTCTGATTTAGACGTTGTTGAACGTCGCTAAGGAGCGACATAACTTAAGTCATGTCACTGAACGTCGCTATTCAGCGACGTACTTTATCTCTTGTCGTGGAACGTCGCTATTCAGTAACGTTTTGCGATGTTTATCTAAAGGAGTCGCTATATTCAATATTTAGCGACGTTATTTTATTTCGTCACTAAATTACGTCGCTAATAGAGCATAGTTTAATAGTGAAGATCGTTGAAGGACAGCTTGCAGCGATGAGAGAGAGTAGTCTACACCTCAACAGGCAAGTCTCCAAAGTAAAAGATGTGATCGACTGTTTCCAGTTGTCTCGTCGTGCAATAGTGACATGCAGAAGCTAAGCTGAAGCCAATGTTGTTGAGGGCATCATCAGTGGGGAGCTTCTTGCGAAAGACTCTCCAAATCAAGAAGGACCATTTATTAGGAATACAAGACTGCCATAATGGTGCAATGATGGGGGAAGGCACACCAATGTCACGGGCAATGCTTCTGGCCAATGCTACCGAGAAGGAGCTATCACTCGATCTATTCCACTTCAGTATGTCGGGTTCGGACCTGATCTTCAGCCCCGTTTCGAGAATCCAATCTACGGCCTCGTCCCCAAACCATGCACGAACCATATTCCAGTTCTAATCTCCCGAGGGGTGCCACAAATCCTTGATCATGCTGTTCGAAGGAGCTTCCAAGTACTGGGCAAGCAGATTTTCTCCAGCCCAATGTTCAAAGAATAGAGATGAATCGTCCGTCCCCAACTGTAGCCGGATAAAAGGTTCTGTAAGACTCTTATCATTCAGGATGCGACACCATGAGGTGAGGATCTGTAGTTGGAGCCCCCACTTGTCGGATGAGAATGCTTGAAACACTACCAAAATACAGTCAATTAGCGACGGCTGTTTAGCGACGGATTCTTTTCGTCGTAATTAGCGACGAATTTACGACAAATCCCCGATAGAGGACCGACGATAAACCAATTTTTTTTATTTTAAGGGTGAGAAAAGGTCGCCAGTTCGTCGCTACTACGTCGGCGATATAGCGACAGATTTTTATCCGTCGCTATGCTGTCGACTATTTGGCGAAAAATGTTTGGAGAAGTGGCGGGACAAATTGCCAACTACGTAGCGACGGATAGGCCGTCGACAGTTTTCTAATATAGCGTTGGCCTAGCGATGGATAATATCCGTCGCTAGTCTGTCGCTAAATATACGCCCTAGACTTAAATTGAAACGACGGGAGGAACTTTTCATTCCCCCCAAATTTTACTCTCTCTCCTCTCTCTCTCTCGCACGGCTCTCGGTGATCGGCGTCCTCTCCTCTCTCTCTCCCAAAGGTAATCCCCTCTCTCTCTCTTTTCCTCTCTCTATTTCTCTCTCTCTCTCTTGTGGTGGTCGGGGGGAGGGCAGTGGGGGCGTCTGGGGATGCGGGGGGCGGCGGGGGCTTCGGGGGCGGCGGGGGCGTCGAGGGCTGGGGAGGCGGCGGGGGAGGCGGGGGGGGCGGCGAGGGGTTGTGGCAGGGCTCCGCGGGGCGGCGGGGGGGGGGGGGGTTGTGGGTGGCGGGGGGCGGGGGGGCGACATGGGGTTGTGGTTGGCGGGGGCTGCGGGGGATGTGGGTGGCGTGGGGGGAGCTGGTCGGGGCAGGGAGTGTGGGAGGAAGCGGAGGGTGGGGGGCGGCGAGGGGTTGTGGGTGGCGGGGCTGCGAGAGGCGACGGGGGCTGCGGAGGGCGACGGGGGCTGTCGGCGGGGGCTGCGGGGGGCGGCAGGGGCTGCGGGGGTTTGACCCTTGTACACATCAACACACACACGTACACATCCTAATGATCTGTCACACTCATATCTATACACCACACACACACACACACACACCTATACATTGTATGTTGACACTCACTCCCTCTCTTTTACACTTTACTGCCACACACACACACAACCCTGAGATAACACTGTCCAGCCCCCTTCACTCTTTCACTCATATTTGTTCCCTCTTTTCCTATACATATATATATATATATATATATATATATATATATATATATATATATATATATATAGCTATCATTTATATATATTTATATGCAGATTGTGTTTATGTGCTTTTGTAGGATGTACATTGGTTTTGGGTGTTAGCTATGTGACATAGATGTGTGGCTTGTCACATAAGTATGTATTTTGGTTATAGGCTATTTGTCCTATACTAGCTGGTGTAGATGTGCCATATGAGTTGTATGTATATGTTACCCCTAGTGTTGTATTGGTATAGGATTACCGACGGATTATCGTCGAATATTTAGCTACGGCTATTTATTATCGAATTTTTCCGGTATCGAACTATCGGTATCGGTATCCAGAACTTGGTATCGGTATCGGTATCGAACTATCGGTAGCGGACTATCGGTATCGGTATCGAACTATCGGTAGCGGACTATCGGTGTCGGTATCAAACTATCGGTATCGCACTATCGGTATCGGTATGTATGTATACATATATGATATATGTAGGTAGTGGTTGTGTGTTAATGGCTATGGCCATATGAGTTGTGTGTTATAGGCTATGGCCATATGAGTTGTATGTATATGTTATGTTGTATGATAGTTAGTAATTGTATGAGGCTTGATTTCATATAGGTTTAGTGTTGTATTGGTATAGGTAGGCTTACCTATAGGCTATTTAGCGACGGATTTTTATTTTAACGATGGATTTTTAGCTACGGCTATTTAGCGACGGATTTTTTTTCATCGAAATTAGCGACAGACTTTCGAAAAATCACCGACGATTACCGTCGAATATTTAGCTACGGCTATTTAGCGTGGGATTTTTTTTCTGTATCAAACTATCGGTATCGAACTATCGGTATCCGTATCGAACTATCGGTAGCGGATCCACCTCCTCGACTGTATGTACTTAGTATCAATCGTAGCAGATTAGTATCGGTATATCGGTTTGGTATAGGTCGTATCCGATGGTATTGACCTTAGCGAATTGGTATCGTCCTATCCGATATGTATCGGCCGTATAGCTAGGATTCGTATTGGCCTTATCGATTCGGTATCGGTCATATCCGATAGGTATCGTCCGTATCGAATATGTATCGGCCGTATCAGATTAGCATGGTGGAAGATTTAGTAACAACTGTACTTAGATTTTTCTCTTCTCGAGCTAAAATACCATTGCAAGAGAGTCACGAGAGAGTAAAAAACCTCATAGATATTGATGTTTACGAGAGTGATTAGCCAATTACAGTAACATACATGCCGCAGTTTCCATTATGAAAGGAGAGATTAAAGGCAATAACATACAGAGTTGTATTTCGGAAGAAGACGAACTCCTATAAACTCTTTGTTCACAAAGTAAGCTATAGAGAATACAGAACAAGTATCGAGTTCATAACCTACTTCGCAAGAGAAGTATCTTACTGTTTTATGTCAGATCAGCCTGATATAACTGAGAACATTATGATACTTCTCTTGCGAAGTAGGTTATGAACTTGATACTTGTTCTGTATTCTCTATAGCTTATTTTGTGAACAAAGAGTTTATACGAGTTCTTCTCCCGAAATACAACTCTATATGTTATTGCTTTCAATCTCTCCTTTCCTGATGGAAAATACAGCATGTATGTTACTGTAATTGGCCAATTGCTCTCGTAAACATCAATATTTAGGAGATTTTTTTACTCTCTCGTGACTCTCTTGTAATGGTATTCTAGCTCGTGAAGAGAGAAATCCAAGTACAGTTGTTACTAAACCTTCCACCATGCTAATCTGATACGGCAGATACATATTCGATACGGTCGATACCTATCAGATATGGCCGATACCGAATCGATAAGGCCAATACGAATCCTAGCTATACGGCCGATACATATCGGATATGTATCTACCAATTCGCTAAGGCCAATACCAATTTGATACGGCCTATACCAAACCTATAGACCGATACTAATCTGATGCGGTCGATACTAAGTACATCCGACATATATACCAGCTGATCCACCAGTTACATGATTATATACTAATTCTGTTTAGTTTGTCTTACGATACAGATTTTCACATCCAATCTGTGATGGATCATTGTTTCGTTGATCGTACATGGATGTACAAATGACAACACGAGAGCAAAATAGGTATGAGTGACGATTTTCAGGCAAGCGTGGAAGTGTTTCTTAAGTATGCCATGAGCAAAGCTCAGTACATGGACGGTAATAAAATCAAGTGTCCATGTCGTAATTATCGTAATAGACGATACGAAGAAGTGGTGACTGTGAGAGATCATTTGACCCGTAAGGGTTTCGTACGTGATTGCGGCCTGTGGTCATCGCAAGGTGAACTATATACGGAAAGATAGGCTGCGAATGCTGCTAGTTATGCTTTTGATGATAATGTTGCAACGGATTTTGTCATCATAGACGATGAATGCTCTGTTGATTATGGAGACCTGCAGAACCTTGCACGAGATATGGTGTACGATGAGGTAGGGCCTAATTTTGATCTGGAGGATCCTAATCCCAAGGCGAAGGAGTTCTATGATATGTTTCAGGATGCAAAAACTTCTCTATGTCCTGGTTGTGAGACTCATTCCGTACTGTCAGTGACGATGCGGTTGTTGAACATAAAGTCCAATTTTAACTTGCCACAAACTTGCTATGATCGGATTATACAACTAATCAAAGAGGTGTTACCGAAGGAATCAAAAGAGCTTCCAAAAAACTTCTACAAGTCGAAGATGATGGTCCGATAACTGGGACTGGGGTACGAGAAGATAGATTATTGTCGTAACGGATGCATGTTGTACTACAAGGAGAAGGAGGACATAGAAAGTTGCAGCTTCTGTAATACGGATCGTTACAAGCTAGTCAGGGGAAATGGAAAGTCAACTAGAAAATGACGTCCTTACAAGTATATGCATTACTTGTCGATTACGAAGCGCTTATAGGGGATGTATATGTCTCAGAATACAGCAGAACACATGACGTGGCACAACGAAGAACACACAAAGGACGATGGAGAATTGTTACATCCTTTGGATGGAGAGGCGTGGAAATATTTCGATTTACGTCATCCAAATTTTGCTGCAGAGCCTAGAAATGTACGTCTGGCACTATGTTCTGATGGCTTCGCCCCTTTCGGGCAGTCGGGATCTCAATACTCCTGCTGGCCGGTCATTCTTACCCCTTACAATCTGCCACCATGGATGTGTATGAAGACTCCTTATATTTTCTTGACAGCTATCATATCGGGTCCCAAAAATTCGACGAAGAACATCGATATATATTTACAGCCGTTGGTGGATGAGCTGAAACAACTATGGAAGATCGGCGTCGCCGCCTATAATATTTCCAGGAAACAGAACTTTCAGATGAGAGCTTCACTGATGTGGACAATCAATAATTTTTCTGCATACGGTATGCTGTCGGGATGGAGTACTCACGGCACCATGTCTTGTCTGATATGCATGGAAAATAGTAAGGCGTTCCGCCTTAAGCATGGAGGAAAAACTTCTTTCTTTGATTGTCACCGTCAATTTCTGCCCGTAAGTTGGAGAAAGAACAAGGACGCGTTCAGAGCTGGAAAACAAGAATAGTCTCATCTACCTGCCAGATTGTCGAAATACGATATTTGGGAATATGTAAAGGACTTGCCCACCGTAATGGAAGATCCATCGAACAATCATGTCGATGGGTTCGGACAAAGCCATAACTGGACCAAACGGAGTATCTTTTGGGACTTGCCTTATTGGAAAGATAATCTTATAAGACATAATCTTGATGTTATGCATATCAAAAAGAATGTGTTCGATAATATTTTCAATACCGTCATAGATATTAAAGGAAAGACAAAGGACAATCCAAAAGCAAGACAAGACATTGCCGAGATATGCAAGCGTCCTTATCTGAACTTGATACAAAGGGGAGCTGGTGGATAATTAACTAAGCCGATAGCACAATACACATTGAGCAAGGAAAATAGATTAATAATCTGCAAGTGGGTATCTACTTTAAGATTTTCCGACGGCTATGTGTCGAATTTGTCTAGATGTGTTGATCTCAATGAACGCAAGCTAACGGGAATGAAGAGTCACGACTGCCACGTATTTATGGAAAGATTATTGTCCATTACTTTGAAAGAGTTGTTGCCTTCTGCTGTATGGGTTCCGTTAGCCAAACTATCTACATTCTTCAGGGATATTTGTTCAACTAAGTTGACTGTACAACACATGGTTGAACTTGAGGAGAAGATTATCTTAACAATTTGCAAGTTGGAGAAAATATTTTCTCTTGGCTTCTTCGACAGCATGGAGCATCTACCGATTCATCTAGCATACGAAGCCCGTGTCGGTGCATCTGTTCATTATCGATGGATGTACCCATTTGAAAGGTACATAAAAATCGATATAATTTAAGTTGAATTTCAGTGGGTTTTAAAATTTATTCTTAATTCTCAAAATAATTTGTTTCTCGAGATACCTACACCATCTAAAGAAGAAAGTTGGCAACAAGGCTCATATAGAGGCTTCGATATGCGAAGCATATCTTATCGAGGAGGTGTCAAACTTCTGTTCCATTTATTTCGATACTCATGTTAAGACAAATCGAAATAGACCTCAAAGGAATGACGAGGACGTTGAGGATGGAGGTATATTCAATGTAAGGGACAAGCCTGTTGGGGCTTGTAAAAAATGGTGGTTGACTGACGATAAGTATGATGCCGCTCACCGATATGTCTTGTTAAACTATGACATACAAGAAGTGAAAAATTTGGAGAAGTAAGTTAGTACACTTGTACTCGTTATAATCTCTAATTTGATGAAGTAAGTGACTACACTTATATATTCTTATTCTCTCTAACAGTGTACTTAGAGATGAAGTCAAAATGAGGACACCCGATATTACCGATGAGGGACTTCAAAGAGAGGTTTATTGTATATTTCTGTCATGGTTTCACAAATACGTAAGTAACTAAGATAATATGTTATACGGCTACCATTAAAATATAGGCATCTAAAACATTTAAATTATAAATATTTGTTTACAGGTTTTATTGCCTGAAACAATACTCACTAATAAGAGTGTTAGTTATCTGGCATTGGGACCGAAGAAGCGAACAAAGACTTGGCCAGGCTATGTCGTTAATGGCTTCAGGTTTAAGGCAACTCAGAATGCTATAAATGTCGAATTTATCAATGACGGCATCAGTACCAAGAATTTCGGTGTTTGCATAAGAGGCACCATCTATGACGACGAGCCGGACTTTGACTATTATGGAGTGCTTCGGGATATTGTAGATTTACAATATACTGCCCCATATGATATGCATATTATGATGTTCAAATGTGAGTGGTTCGATACGACACCAAATATCGGTTGGAGAATCAATAAACAATTTGGATTTGTCGATATAAATTATCGCAGGAGGTATAGAGGGTCCAATACATTTGCGATAGCAAGTCAGGCTGTTCAAGTCTACTATAAAAGCTACCCAAGGCGTCGTAGAGATCAATTTAACTGGTAGAAAGTATGCAAGATTAAATCTAGATATACATTCAACGTTGGAGACCCAGCATACGAAGAGGACCAGATCGACAAGTCCTAATACTTGGGACAAAGTCGGATCCAATGGATGTTGAAGATATTGTTGAAGAAAATAGAGGGGAGGAAGATGTTGATACACAGGACATAGCTGTCAACCAGAGGAGAAAGAGGCATCTTGTCCCAAATATTAAGGCAGAAGAAGAAGAAGAAGAAGAAGAATTTGATGGGGATGAGGATGTAGATGAAATCGACGATGAGGATAAGGATGAGAATGAGGATGAAGATGAGGATGAGGATGAGGATGATGATGAAGACGAGGCCGAGGACGAGAACGAAGACGATGACGATGATTAGGTTAAATATTATTGTATATTAAAAATACTTCCAATTACGTGAATTAAGTTTGACCTCATAAAAGCAATTATATGAATTCATATTTTTTTTCGTTCGATCATTTACTTATTGTATGATTTTTTTTTTGCAGATGGCACTCCTAGTATTTTTTGTCGCGGCGGCACTTATCACCCTGCTGGTGGTATGTATATTTTAGTTTAGAATTTTATATTCATTTACACTTCTATATTGTTAATTATGTTTATGTATTCTATTTACAGGTCATAATGGCTGGCCGTGGTCGTGCTGCTGGTGGTGGTCGTGCTGCTGGTGGTGGTGGTCGTCGTGGTCTTGTGGTGCTGGTGGTCGCGGTCGCATTCAATCTTTCCGGGATGTGACCCCATCCAGCGAACTCGACTCGGAGAGTACCCCGGGCACAGACGCATTCCGCCGTCGATCGACAACTTCATCGAGACATGAGTCTCCATCCGGTAGCGGATCCATTCCGCTAGCAGACCCACCAACGGATATTCCACCAGTGGATCCACCATTTACTGCACAGTGGGCCCCGGAGTACCCCCATACTCGGTTCCATCCGGTTATTGGAGAGTACATGTATGGACCCGCGGATCCTCCGACGGCACCAGAGAAGCCGATAGACGAGTTCCAACGAGAGTTATGGCCCACGGGGACCTCGTAAGTAAATTTAAAATAATTTATTAAATTTCTTTCATTTATTCAAGTTAATAATCCAGTCGTTGCTTCTTTGTAGGTTTTTTCCGTTTAATGTTGCCAGGTCTCTTGGAGAAATTATCAGGGCTAACTTCTATGGTCCCTACCTCAACTTTTTGTCGGTGCCCCCAAACTTGAAGTACGTCTGGCTCGATGAGTTGAGGGTATATATCTATATCCTCTGGTTAATTATTAGTTACTCTTTAATCAACCATTTTTTAAATTATGTGATAATTGAATTTGTATGTTAGACGACGTTCTGGTCGCCCCCCCATCGCTAGGACGCGATCCGCAGGACCTACAGAAATGCTGCCTTGAAAAAGATACAGAATATGATTCATGACCTGAAAATGGGGCAGACGAGGCCGAATTGGATCCGGCAGGACTATTATGAGGAGCTCTTAGATATAATGGATACTCCTGCATACAAGGAGAAATCGGAGAAGGCAAAGGCGAACAAACGGGCCGTGGGGCTTCGTACGAGGGGATCAAGGCCCCATGCAGCGGTGCTTGCAGATCTGGTGAGATACCGCAAATTTATTTCACTATCGAATTCGGTATTATTAATATACGGCGTTAATTAAATTCTACAAAAATTTTGTATGCAGACCCAACGGGTGGTGAAGGAGGGAAGGGCACCAGAATCGGTCACTATGCACGATGTGTTCCAGCATACACACAAGAGACGGAAGGACGGGAGCTTCGTCGACGAGAGGGCCAAGGAGACTAATGTAAGTACTTATGTTTATGAGATTTTCGTTAGAATTAAAAGTATTCGGACTATAACTTTGTAAACTTAGGATTCATACTATAACTTAGTGAAACATAGGATTTAGATTACAACTTAGGTAAATCTTATAGTATAAACACATTTATTTGATAGGCTGCGTATCGTGAGGCCCTTAGTCGGGCTCAGTTAACTACTGCCGAGGATGTCGGTGAAACGACGTCCGCCCGGACTCCCTCTTCCTTGGCCGCTCGCAACGACTTGTTCGTAGATACCGTCGACGGCTTTAAGAAAGGGCACCTATACGGAGTCGGCGCCCTGGGGCCGTTGCACATGGCGACTTAGAGATTTCCACCAACACCGCCTCCTCCCGCAGCCCCGACAGATGATTATGTGAGGTCACAGCTTGCGCAGCTGCACGAGACGGTGTCGTCCTTGCGGAAGCAAATTGCCACGTATTTTCTGCCTCCGTCTGCTGCTGTCAGTCCGTCTGCTGCTGGTGCCGGTCCGTCTGCTACTGGTGGCGGTCTGTCGGCTGCTGGTGCCGGTCCTTCTTCCGTCGGTCATGTTTCTTTCAACCCTGCTGCCCCTCTGGTACCGCCTTCGACTGTGACGGCACTCCTTGACCTCATGACGCCAGAGCAGCTACGCCGACTTTCGGACAGTGTCTTCGACGGATTACCGTCGTACATAGTGGAGCAATATTATCGTAGGTCGCAAGTTGGAGTACCACCACCGGACAATCGAACTCCTCCTGTCCCTTGAAGTATTGCATTAGAATAGTTTTCGAATTTTAAATATTTGTGGGAATTTTGGATATTATAACGACGGATATTAGTTTATGATTTTTGGATAATTGGTGTGTATTTTATATTGGTTTAGGTGATGCATATTTTATAATGGTCTATCTGATTTTTGGATAATTGGTGTGCATTATATTCATATGTGATTTATATTGGATTATATATTAGTCTATGTGATTGTATATTGTGATTACATATTGGTCCGATGTTCGGATGTTGTGTGAACATGAAAAGCTCTGCAATTTTTTTAAAATATCTCAGTTAGCGACGGACTAGTGACGGGTTAGCGATGGATAACATCAGTTACCGACTAAATTTTGACGGAATATCCGTCGCTAACAGGAGAATTCCAAATATTTTCCAGTTAGCGACGGATGGGCGGCGGAACTTCCGTTGCTAACTGGAGAATTCCAAATATTTTCTAGTTAGCGACGGATGGTCGACGGAACTTCCGTCGGCACCGTTCTGGTGGTTTGAAAGGTACTCAGAACGGTAGCGACGAATATTCTGTATGGATGCCATCGCCATGGTCGACGGTTTAGCGACGAACTATCCGTCGCCATGGTTCTGGCAATGTCAAGCATTTTCTGAACTCGGTCGACGGATTATCCGCCACTAGTCCATCTGGAAGCCGTCGGCATGGTCGACGGATTAGCGACGGACTGTCCGTCGCCATGGTTCTGGCAATGTCAAGAATTTCCAGAACTCGGTCGATGGATTATCCGCCGCTAGTCCGTCGTTAAGCCGTCCCTAGTTAGCGATGGTTGTCGACGGAATAGCGACGGAACGATACCCTCTGATACAATATTACGACGGTTTATCGACGGACTGTCCGTCGCTAAGAGTATTTACAATTCAATACCTAATACTTGAATTTGACGAAAGACCATCGGTAAGCCGTCGCGAATGCAACGAATAATGACGACGGGAAACCGTCGCTATTTCGTCGATTGACGACTACCTAGCGATGGACTTTATTAGCGACGAGCTGATTGCCGACAGATTTTTTGGACAAATATCCATTTGTGATCTGTCGCTAATCTGGATTAGCGACAAAAAGTCGACGGATCTGGCCATCGTTAAAGCAACATATTTTGGTAGTAAAATATCTGGCCTTCATGAACCGCGTCGAGATATTCCTGCTCACTCGAAGTTTCTACCATAACTTAATAGTGAAAGCATCAACGATATTCGAAAGACTACAAAAACCTAGACCTCCCTCAGCGTAAGGTCTCGTCATGGTATCCCAGCCAGCCCAATAGTGTTTGTCCTTGCCGTCGTAGTGACCCCAGAGAAAGCTGGGGAAAAGGTTTTCGATGGTATTGAGAACCTTCTTAGGGGGGAACAAGCGGCAAGGGTGTATATAGGAATAGAGGAGATGACGTGCTTAATCAGGATCATCTTTCTGCCAGGGGATAAGTAGCATTGTGGCATCCTTCGTGTTTTTTTCCTAATTTTTTCTACGAGTCCTTCGAAGATGCCTGCATTGGTTCTGCCGTACACTAGTGGGCATCCCAGCTACAGAAAAGGGGGTACATAACGGAAAATAAGGGTGATGATGGTAAAGGTAGAAGCGTGATCCTTGTTGGTGTTGTGGTGAACATAGATGGTAGTCTTATTGGGGTTGACTCGCTGGCTAGAACATTTGGTGTATCTCTGCAACGTATTGTGGACTACTTCCACGGATCCGACATCGCCAGAGGAGAAAATGAGAATATCGTCCGCATATGCCAGATGCATGATAATCGGACTCCACTAGCATTGTAAAAGTGCTGGAAATGCAGGGAGCCCACCATTCTGTTCAGGTTTCTACTCAGAGCTTCAGCGGCAACGATGAAGATGGTGGACGATAACGGGTCACCTTGTCTGACACCGCGACTAGATTTGAAAAAGCCATCAGCTTGGCCGTTGATAACCGTAGAGAACCAGGAATTACTGATCGATCTCCAAATGATGTTGGTCCAGGTTTTCGTAAATCCGAAAGCCCTAAAAACCTAAATCATGATTTGCCAGTCCAATTTATTATACGCCTTATCCATGTCAAGTTTGATTGTAATGTTTTTGCCCCTGGAAGAAAGTTTCATGCAAGTTATCATTTTCTGAGCCATCTGAATGTTGTCTAATATATTCCTGCCTCGGACAAAGCCACTCTGCTCTTCAGAGATAATCCTGGGAAGTATTTTGCTCAAGCGGTTGGCAATGATCTTGGAGATAATTTTATTAGTGAAGGTGCATAGGCTGATAGGTCGGAAGTCTTTGAAGGTTTTCGGGTTGTCCTGCTTGGGGGTCAGAATCAGGTTGGCGAAGGAAATCGATCTTGGGTACCTGGCTCCTTGGAAAACACGATAACTGTCTATTGAATATCCGACTTGATGATGTTCCAGCAAGATCGAAAATAGACACCCATAAATCCGTCTAGCCTGGGTTTGCTGTGTTAGTCAAGGGCCCAGACGGCGTCTTTCGGTTCCAGTTCAGAGGGAGGGAGCTCCAGCTAAATGTTGTCTTTATCGTCAATAAGGTGAGGGATTTCTGCTAGGAAATCCTCATCTCTGGAGATGACGTCTTTGGTGAATAACTGGGAGTAGAAGTTAGCAGCCGCCAATTGGATCCCTTTTCGGTCTTTGATGATGTAACCGTTTTCGTCAGCTATCTGATGGAGTTTGAGTTGTTGCCTACGGCCCTTGACACAGGAGTGAAAATATTTGGAATTTCTGTCTCCCTTACTGTCCCAGGTGAGTCTAGCTTATTATTTCTAGAATTTAGTCTCAACTTTCAGTCTAAATTTTAGCAGTGCTCTGGTGAGATTCAGGAAGGCCCAGGCCACAGGAGATCTACCAGTGACATAGAGAGCTTCCGTGCGGGTCACGTCATCCTCAGCCGTCTTGACTGCGTGGAAAATATCCCCGAAGGCTTCCTTGCTCCAAACGATGAGGGTCTCCTGGTCGCTTTGAGTTTGGTTACGACACGGACAAGGGGATCTATAGTGTCAGACCCAGTCCAGGCGATTTCCATAAATTTCCTGAATTATGGGTGGTGAATCCAAAGGTCGAGGAAGCAAAAGCTTTTCTTGATCTGGTTAGACTTGCTGCTGATCTCGATGAGGAAGAAAGAGTGATCCGACTCGGTTGAGTTGAGGTGCAATAGCGTGGAGATGATCTCCAGATCTACCCATACTGAGTTCATGAGAATACGATCCAGACGGGAGTACTGTTGTCTAGCACCTTCTTGCATATTACACCAAGTGAAGGCGCTACCATTGAACTGTAGGGGAGACAGTTGAGCACTAACGATGAAGCTGGTGAAGTCGTGGGTAGCCGAGGGATGCGGCTGCCGCCCTCCTGATTTCTCTTCTCTGTAAGTAATAGCATTGAAATTGCCAATCCATATCCAGGGGAGATGCATATGGTTGTTCTGAGTATTCGTGAGGTCCTTCCACAGTAGTTTGTGCTCGGGGATGTCGCAGCTGTCGTGAACGGCCGACAGGATTGAATGGGACTTGAGCAATGGGTGTTCTAACCAACACGAGAGGACCTGCCTCGAGTTATGAATGACGCCTAGCATTACATCGGCCGTAGACAGGATCCAAATATCATGGCATCCGACGATGGCTGAGGAAAAGCCTAACTGCAATTGGATGGACCTGATTTTGTTTGGGGGAATTTTAGGTTCAATGATCACTAAGATGTCGATTCTGTGAATCTTCTTGAGACTGATTAATCTTCTCATGGTGGGTTTATTGGCGAGACCTCTAAAATTCTACGATAGGTTGTTAAGCATTGGGGTTACTGGAGTGGGCGGGGTTTTTGAATTTTGCTGTCGATCTAGGGATGATGGACGATGGCTCTTTGTTTCTTTTTCTGTTAGATTTTTTGCTGGCAACAACCGCATCGGGGAGAGTTCTCTACCTGTCCTTGTCCTTGTTCCCATCTTCCTCTGTCGGATGCGTGTAGACCTCTCCCTCTATTTTCGCTAGAGCTCTGAAGAAGTTATTTTTGTTGGTGAATTCGGCCTCGTTAGCCTGTTGCATCCTGCTTACCGGTCTTTGGCCTAAATTAGCCAAGGTATCGGACGATATACTTGCTTCAGTGATGGCAACAGATACCAGAGTCAGAGTATTGGGAGAAACTGGAGTCAGGTTTTAGTGGATTCAAGGATCTGATCTGGAGGGCTCTTAGAGTTCGGAGGGCCTGCATCCTCCTGGTGCTCCACTTCAGCCACGTTAATGATGGTTCTGATAATGTTAACATTGGTTGTTCTCGAATCTGGGTCAACCCTTGTGCCGACAGGGCTGTCTGCCAGGTCACCTTTCTGGATCTCATCTATTAGGGAGTCAAATTTATTGGATAGTTTAAGGACAGGGTCTTTGTAAGGCACGATAGCTCTGTTCTCAGGGACAGTAGTATAGGAGGTGGGTTTTCCTCACTATTATCAAATCTAGTATAGGAGTTGGGTAGAGAGAGAATAGGTGATTTATTGTTGTTGCTGTTCGGGGGATACGAGTCGACCTTCTCTGACGTAGCCTCTCATATGACAGTGGGCGTAAAATATGATATTGTTGTTATATATGATATGTTGGGTGTGCATCTTATTGCCGAGCGCTATTTGGATGTGGTTAGGGGGGTCTTGCTCAAATCGAGCTCTATACATAATTTTGCATATTTAGCTTTAGAGAGATAACGAGTTTTTTCTGCCACTGGTACAAATGTGTTTAAGGAGTTGGTGATATGTTTTAGCATAACTGGAATGAAGCAGATGAGAGAAAGATTTGGGAGGGTGACCCACGTCGAAACGACTGCTGAGTCAATACTGGTGTTGAAATCCGTAGACTATTTCATAATTTTTATCGGGTGGTTGTCTTTCCTGTGGGATCCTCTGGACCATACATTTGTGTGGTCGATTTCAGAGGAGAGATGCAGAAGGATGTGTTTCAGATCCAGCAATGCCACCTTATATGCCGCGGTGAGGCCCCAGCTCGCAATTACCTCCTGAACCCTGAGCAACTTTAAGCAGCCTACAGAGAATTTGAGCACAAATGTGTACGGGAACATCGTCGAAAGGGACGATAGTTCAGACTCAGAGAACGACACCATTATAAGCTAAGATTTCGACGGGGAGGGGGGTTCGATCTCCTCTATGATGACATCGAGGAGCATCGGAAGCTGTGGAGTACTACTGGCACGGCGAAGTTTATTTGCGAAGAAGGGCTAAGAAGAGGGTAGGGGTGGTTGGCACCACGAGGGAGACCAGAGGCTAGTCCCAGAGTCGGCTGTGCCGAGAATAGGGGGACTGGTCTACTCTAGCTGGGCTAGAGAGCACGGGAGCACGAGGGGGGTCGGAAGAAGAAACGAAATCAGCCGGATCAGACGGAGCTGGGGGGACAGTGGGCAGAGGATGGATGGCGCCATGTGCGCCACTAGCAGCATAGATACCAAGGTACACCCTCCTCCGAACGGATGGTGCACCCGGAGGAGCAGGGCCGGGTGGCGCGGGCTGACGGAATACGCCGCACACACGTAAAGGCGCCACCTGAATATCGGCAATTGCACCAGGGAGTGGAGCGCCGGTCGGCGAGAGGGGGGGTAAGGGAGCCTGTGCCAGAAGGTGCCGCGACAGGGAGCACGGGAGGACTACCAGCCAAGCGGATGTGAGATGACGTTAAGCAAATGAGCCATGGAGGGCACCAAGGAATAAAAAGGGGGGTGTGCGCATCAACAGATGGCGTACCAGACAGCTCGACCGCGGATAGCGCTGAGCCAGAGTGCACATGACATGGCGCATACGAGAGAGCCAGAGAGGCAGCTAGTGAGGCCTCCTGCTAACTTGCGCCAAATGGTAGCAAGGAAGGCTACATGTGACTCTCGAGTGGATTCGAAATTAGCCCAGGGCAGGAAATCACACTGCACAAGGACTGGTCGCCAACTTTTAGTGTAAGAATATTGTACAAGGATGGGGCGCTAGCAACGAGGGAGACAGACACGCCCACCGATAAAAAAGCAACGCTGTTGGTGGCCGAGAACGACGCGAAGCCTGCCGGCGACCACCGGCTCGATGAGTTCGCCAAACCAACAAGAGTAAGATGGGCCTCTGACCATGCGAGAGAGGCCGCAAAAGGGGGGCTGGCTGGGGGCCTGCGCCACGGAGTAGGGTCCGGCCTTGCCGCAAGGCGGTCGGATGACCGGAGAATGCCACAAGAGAGCTGCCAAAATGGGAGAAGAGGGAAGGAGGCGCGCCGGCGAGAACCCGCCAGAAAGAGCACTGCAGGAGGGCTGGGGAGTGCTACCAAGGAGATGGGCCTCCCGCTGGAGGGAGGTCGAGGATCGTCGGGCCGAGCCGGGGGGCTGGAAGTGGACGATGGAGAGCTTCTCTCTCCAAGCTCAGCCCATATATATATAAATATATATATATATATATATATATATATATATATATACATTTTTAACAGGAATTTATTGAATGCAAATAGGAAACAGCGGGGCCTAAACGGCTACATTATGAATTTCAAACGAAATTTGAAACCAAAACAGCACACAGCCAAAAACACGAAAAACAAAAATATGAAAAGCAAAAAGAGAGAGGGGGCTCTCGGAGAGCGCGCCCACCCTGCCATGGAGGGCTCGAAGCCCGAAGGGTCAACCCAGCGCGTGAGGGGGTCGGGGAGCGCGCGGCTCGATGATCCTCGATCCCCCCTCCAGCGCATATCCCGAGGCCCGGAAACTTCGGCAAGGGAAGCCGAAGCTCCTACGGCGCGGCCAGTCCGACGAGGGGAAGGCGAAGGAGAACAGGGAGGAGCGACTGCGGCGCCTGGACTGGACCGGTCGGCGAACGAGGAGTGAGGCGACTCCGACAAGAGGAAGATGCGGGCGGAGGGTGCGCTGGGCGGGGAGCGGGGGCTCCGTCGTGAGTGGCCCTGGAGCTGGTGAGTCACGACAGCCGGAGGGCGGCGTCGGGGGGGCCACGGCAGGAGGAAGTGCCACGGCGGCTGGGGGTCCATGTGGGGAGGTGGAGACTCGGCTCCAGGGGGTTAACTTCGGAGGGGCGACCTTAGCAGGGGGAGGCGAGGGCGTTGGCGCAGGGGGAACCGGCGGAGGCAAGGAGTCCCTTCAGCGGCAGGGGCCTGAGGCGGGAGGAAGATCGCGCGAGGAGGCCAGGGGAGACTGCTCAGACGGCCGATGGGGGCATGCCGAGGGGGCCCGGAAAACACTAGGCCCGACGGTGGGGGGGGTAGCGGCCGCAGGGGTTCCACGCCACGGAGACGGGGGTGCCAGAACCGTCGGAGGAAAGGGAGGCCCAGTAAGGAGCGACCGGAGGCTGGGCAGGGAGGGACGCGGCCGCCTGGGTAGGAAGGGAATACCAGTACCACCTCAGAGAGAGGGGGTCCTGGTAGTAGGCCACCGACGCGGAGGGGGGCGGCACAGCGAGTTGGCCAACCGGGGGAGGGGGAGGGACCGCAGCGGAAAGGGCGAGGAGCGACTCCGCGGCCGGTGCGGCGGGCGCCTGGAGAGGAAGCGCCGAGGGAGAGCCCACTCCCGCAGAAGAGGGAGGAGTCGGGGGGCCTGCCTCGGACGAAGCGAGGAAAGTCGGGAGGGGGTCCACGGCCACGGCCGGGGGAGGTACGGAGGGAGGCATCGAGGAGATGAATGCTGCCAAAGCTGGGATGGGCACGGCGAGGGTCTCCTGGGAAGGCGGGGCAGGGTGGGGTGGGGTGGGTCGGACGGGCCGGGGGCCGCCGCTGGACCCGTAGGAGCGCCGAGAGCTAGGATAGGAGGAGGGTCCGACTCGTGGGGCTTCCACATGGAGGGGGAGGCGGGGGGAGGGGCCACGACCGGAGATGGAGGCAGACCGACTGCAGAGAAGGTGGCCGATGGGGGTGCCTGTACGGGCGGGGTTCACGCCGAGCTGCAGGCGATGAAAGGGGCTGGCGGGGGGCCGAGGGGGGAAGGATCCGTGGATGGCCGGAGACGCCGATCTCGGCGGGGCCTACGACGACGCTGGCGGTGGCTGCACCGAGGAAGGGGGAGTGATGGGAAGGGACCTTCGCATGTCGGGCAAAGAGAGTAGGAGCCTTGCAGGTGGAGCGGCCAGGGGGCGCCCGGCCAACCGGGGGGTCCGCGATGGCTGGAGTAGGCTGGAGGCGCTCGGCGAGGGTGGCGACGCCCAACGGCGTATGGTCGCCGGCCGTGGCCGAGGAGCGGGAGCGCTCCTCCCAACGGGATCCAGGCCCAAACTCCTGAGCGCTCCATATATATATATATATATATATATATATAATGGCTAGGTGGGGAGGAGATCACCTCTCTCTCGGGTGGGCGATTGGTGGACGCTCTGATGTTTCCGACCTTGAGTCCCCTTCCGTCGGCCTCTATGTCTCCCCTTTTCCGGTGTAACGCCCCAGAACCAGAATACTGGAGAGCAGGGGCATACATAGCCAGCTACGTATAATGAAATGGAATCCACCCCACTATACGGTCACGGCTGTCTAGATATAAGAGGGTTTAACTATAATCCATCAGTCTCCTATGGTCAATAACAAGCCTAATTGTCTCAATCTCAAGCAAGCAAGTAAAGTTACAAGATGTAAGATCACCAAATATACAATAGTAAGTCATCCCAAACATTACATATCCAACTGATCATGAAGCTAGTCGTTACAAAATGTGTGGACTAGCAAGAGTTTAGTCATACATGATCAACCCTAGGATCTGTCAATCATGTTACAGCCTGTAGGCAGACAATTAATAAGGTATGCAATACGAGCTAACAGGTGCTCGCCGGCTAAATGCCTCAAAATAAAAATTTTACAATAGAGTGGGAGAGCAAAAATAAACCCACTCGTTGCCCTGGTTACGCCTGGTGGTCACCATCGGGCTGGAAGGTCGGTAGATCCTCTGAAGTTGCTCTAAAATCTGGCCACACAAAACCAGCTGGGTCAGATCCCAGAAAGAGCAAGTGCCACAAAGGAGGCTTCACTTAAGAACTAAAACCAGCACATCAGAAAATATATTAAAGCAGTTAAAAGAACTTGAAGTAAAAGAATAACAACAGTCATAATAGAGTACGAGGGAACCATTCAAGTAGCCAGGTCACAACCATTAAACCAAATAAGGACCGGGGTTGTAACCCTTCACCTGAATAGAACTCCGTCTCCAAATCTTTTTGGTAAGGTAAAACATTACAAGCGTGACGTGGGGTGCAATAATACAATAAACGAAGAGAGGACTCAGAACTGCTCCGGAAGCCAGGTTATAACCCTTAAACCAAATAAGGACCGGAGTTGTAACCCTTCGCCTGAGCAGAACTTAACCCCTGATCATTATTGTTAAAAGTGACAATCATGCGATCAAGCCTGTAATAATCGAGCGCTGAAACTACACCATACAATCGTCCCCAGCCAATCAGTGACTACGGCTTTCTACATTATCTAACTAAGGTTATCACAACATACAATGAGATATTCCTCCAGCCAGAAGCCCTGCAGCTAATCCAGGTTATCCAGGCGACTTGGGTTCATTAAGCAGTGCATCGTTCTTTCCATATATCAGTAAATTTAGACTTGTGCCCTACTCGTCGGCAGGCTGCAAGTCCCACAATGGTGGCCGAGATAACGGGATCGCCTGTAACTGGGAAAATCTTTCATGACTACTGAATTATTCTAGTTATTAGCCTTAGCCACTTACAATAGGTACCCCTGACCGTGGTACTCAGGGATCCATGTCCTAGACATGATGCAAACATTATCGGTTCAAATTGTACAAACACACTCAACCACAGTGTCCAGGCCATTCAATATCGTCATGACATGCTAGCCGTCGCAACAGCCTTCAAAATATATATATATATATATATATATATATATATATATATATATATATATCATGTCATGTCCACTGTCAGGAGTACGCCACGTTGGGCCACTATCACGTCATGTCAAAAGTGCACCACAACGGGTCACCATCGTGTCAGGGAACAATTAATTTGGCATGAGCACACATTTAGTAATTAAATATTAGAAGGGGCAAGGGCTGTGGGGGACTCATGCGGCTCGAAAAATTTTTCATACGGCCAGCAGTCACTTGCTTATGCGGCTAAGCAATTAAATGCTTGCATGCGGCTAGCAAAATATATAAGCATGCAATATAATACATTAAATATAACATGCTAAATATATAAGCATGCATTAATATAATTCATTAATACTTCATGCAGCTGATGCTAAATAATTAAGCATGCATTAATAATTCATGCGGCTGATGCTAAATAATTAAGCATGCATTAATACTTCATGCGGCTGATTTTATTCCCATGTTCCCATATGCGGCTCACTATTGGCATTTGCATGCAAGCAATGCCACAAAGCATGCATTAATATGCATGCAAGCAAAGCCATGTAATCATGCAAACAACAAAGCATGCAAGCATGCAACAAAAGCTTGCATTAATATAATACAAGCAAGCCACGTAATCATGCATGCAAGCATGCAACAAAAGCTTGCATTAATATGCATGCAAGCCACGTAATCATGCATGCAAGCATGCAACAAAAGCTTGCATTAATATAATGCAAGCAAAGCTTTTGGCCAAGCATTCTTATGCGGCCAAGTGAAATTATTTTAAGCCATATGCGACAACAGTACAGGAATTAAATGTTAATGCATATGCTGACCATATGCATACAGCCACAATGGAGAGAGGAGGGGAAATGCATATGGCCATGCGGCCATGGAATATCCTTATGCGGCCAATATTGGCCAAGGGCCTTATGCGGCTAAGTAGCCATGTGTAACTTTAATGCATGCATGCAACTATTTAGCTATTAAAATAAAATAAAGCTAATACAATCATTTAGCTAATGCATGCAATTATTTTATATTAAACTGATGGCTTGCCATATGCGGCTAACTAATCAATGGCCATGCGGCCAGCATGGCATTTGCCATATGCGGCCAATCATGGCCTTGGCCATATACGGCCAAACATGGCGCCATGCCATTAATTGCATGCTGCTTTTTGGCTGAGTACTATTAATTAATGCCCATGCAATTGCCCAAGCCCATATGCGGCTAAGCACTGCTTGCTAGAGCATGCAAATGCCAAAGCCTACATGCGGCTAAGCACTGTTTGCTTGCACAAATTTTTAATGGCCATACGGCCAAGACAATTAATGCTCATGCGGCTCAGCAAATTCCCGTAGGTCGAATTTGGGCAAAATAAAATTTTCTGCAACATGAAACCATCAAATAACAAGATTATGCAGGTTTGATAGATCAAACTCATGAAAACTGAAAATATCACAAAGCTAGATCTACAAGAATTTAACCAGGGAAATAAAAAATGCTAAGTACTAAAGTGGGTTAGAAATACATGAAAAAGACAATGAAACAATAAAAATGGACTTCCTCTATGAAGTAAGATGCACTTGCCTAAACCTTCCACTCTCATGTTGGTGGAGAAGTAATGGTGGGGAAGAAGAAAGTTGATGTAGAGAGAGAAATGTTTGGTAGGATATAAATGAAAAAGGTAGTGGTAGGTGGGAGTGGTTTGGTTCACATAAAATCAAGCAAAACCGAACCATGCAAAACCAAGCCGAACCAAGTCAAGTCGGGCCGAACCAAACAAGGAGACATGCAATACGGGTCTAATTACGTATACGTATACCAAAATACGTAATACGAACAATGGTCTTTACAACTCTACCCACCTTAAAAGAATTTTGTCCTCAGAATTTAATCAAGAGGCCAGAGATGCAAGGACAAGCTATACTACTCCCTGGCAAGCTATACTAGCCAAGCAATCAAGCAATTATTCATGCAAGCAAGGAATCGAAGACATGAGGTATATGAAAGATATTATACCTCACGAGTCAAACAGATCAGGATATCGTGATCGGATATCATCCTCACGTTCCCACGTTGACTCACCCAATGAGTAATGACCCCATGCAACACGGACTAACTTGATAGTCTTGTTCTTGAGTATCTTCTCTCTTTGGTCTAATATGGATACGGGCCTCTCTTCATACGAAAGGTTGGTACCAACAACCAATTCCGAATGATCCAGGATATGACTCGGGTCCGGGATATACCATCGTAGTTGGGATACATAGAACACGTCATGCACCTCACTCAGAGACGGCGGAAGAGCAAGACGATAGGACACATCTCCTACTCGCTTAGAATGTCGAACGGCCCTATATACCTAGGACTAAGCTTTCTCTGTACGCCGAAATGAATGACGCTACGGTTAGGCGAGATCCTCGGGAATACATGGTCGCCGACAGAAAATTTAAGGGGTCGCCGATGAGAATCGGCCCAATGGTGTTGACGATCTTGTGCAATGCGAAGATGATCTCTGACTCTCCTGACCACCTCAACTGTCTGAGCGATCATCTCTAGACCAAGCAGCTGCCTCTCTCCAGCATCATCCCAGGCTAATGGGGATCTAAACTTCCTCCCATACAGTGCCTCGAACGGTGCCATCTGGATACTAGCTTGAAAACTGTTGTTGTACGCGAACTCCACTAGGTACAGATGATCTTTCCACGAACCACCGAAGTCGAGTGTACAAGATCTCAACATATCCTCAGGAGTCTGGATCGTGCACTCCGACTGACCATCCGTCTGCGGGTGATAAGCTGCGCTGAACTGGAGGTGAGTTCTCAAACTCTCTTGCAAGCTAGCCAAAAATACGATGTAAATCTTGAATCTCGGTCAGAGGTGATACTGACTGGTACATCTTGAAGTCTGACTACCTGCTGAAGATACATCTCTGCTAGCTGAGATGTCGACTGACCAACTCTGAATGGAAGAAAGTGAGCCACCTTCGTGAGCCTGTCAACTATAACCCAAATAGCATCTCTACCAGTTGGGGATCTAGGTAATCCAGTCACAAAATCTATGGTTATATGCTCTCACTTCCATTCTGGAATTGGCAAGGGCTGAAGAAGTCCAGCTGGCCTCTGATGTTCAGCCTTGACTTGTTGACAAACTAAACACCGAGAGACAAATCGAGCTATCTCCCTTTTCATGCCATTCCACCAAAAGTGCTGACAGATATCACGGTACAGCTTCGTACCACCGGGATGAATCGAGTACTGAGAACTGTGAGCTTCCGTCATGACCTTCTGTCTGATATCTCCACTGGGTACACAAAGACGCTTACCATGTCGAAGTGTACCGTCTTTATAAATGTATAGTTTTGGTCGTCGTCCCGCTTCACATTCTGCTCTAAGCCGCTGAAGCTTAGAATCGGAGGATTGCGCTATCTTGATCCTATCAACTATACTGGACTGAACTTGCATGCTGGCCATCAAAGCCGTATTAGTAGGAAGGACAACATCTATACCCATCTTCTGAAGATCTGCTAACAACTCTGGTTGCGCTGTCAGAAAATAAACTCCAGCTCTCCTGCTCTAATGGCTTCTCCGTCCCTCTAAAGGCCTTGGGGTTCATATCTGTAAAATTTTTGATAGAGCCTTCATAGGGATGCAGAGCCGGTACTGGTGGTAGTACTGGAGGTGGTGGTGGAGGTCTAGCTATTGCTGCCATCATCGTCTGTCTCATCAGCTCAGTCTGCTGCCACTGAGCCTGCATCATGGCATACATAAACTGAGTTGTAGGGCTCCCATCAGTCGGTGGTGGAGGCATCTGAGGTCCCGACTGTGGAGGAAACTGCTGAGGGAATGGTGGTGGAGGAGGCAGTGGTACATTCTCTCCCGGTGGCATGGTAGTAGTCTGTTCAGCCTGGCTACCTGAGGGTGCTGCGACCTCTGGGTACTCCGTCGTCGGTGTCGTAGTAGGCTGCAACAGTTCTGGCTGGTATGGTGTCGCTGGAGTCATGGAAGGATTCTGTCCCTCCGGAGTAGTCTCCTCGCTAGATGTGAGGGCCAAGGCAGAAGTGCGCCCACTACGTAGATTCATACTGTTGGCACGAGGAAGATAAGTTGATATTAGGAAAGATTAGATATGAAGTAAATCGAATAATCAAGGAAGTTTCGAAAAGATTGGAAGTCAAGAGATAGCAGTAGTTCTGGATGAGATATTCCTATTCCTATATGCAGGTTTGTTGGGCACAGTCATGTAACCCGACATTATTAAATCTGACCTGCATGGGCCACCACAAAAATATGTAACGCCCCAGTCCCAAAATACGTAGGACCAAGTACGTGAACATGCCAGCTACACATACGAAAAACACTCCAATATATGGAAACCTCATATATGCACATAAGCTGTAAATAAAAATCACAGGCCAAAATAACATATCTAATCTCATCATAGCTCAACACAGAAGATAAAAAAGTCCAAATAAATAGATAAGAGTATCAAAAGATAGCCGGGTGAACATACTCACTCCAAACAGCTATGAAAAATAGTCTCACAAGATCGGAGTCCGACCTCCGCAAAATAGAAAGAAAAGAGATGTAAAATAATGTCTACAACTGTCTCAGATAAGAAATAGACTAGAAGTCATAAGGCACTGCCTCGTCATCAATATAAGATAGCTCCAATGCCGTTCCGTACTCCTGTGGAAAATTATCTAAACCTGGAGAGATAACAAGGTCCTCAGGGGACATAGCAAGATACAAGAAAACACCATGCCATATAAACTGTGATAATATAATAAGAGAAAAAGGTATGCATGCAATCGGGTTCCTGACCATTCTACTGTGAATATGCAGTTGAGATACATTCTTTCGACGCATGAGCCCTGGCTGAATATAGGATCCGGTATAGTCCCCTCTTGGGCACCAGTGACCAAGAGCATGTCGTTGAAAAACGACAGTGGCCAACCTGAGAGGCTCATACCCGTATCTCCAGCGGAGCTTCCGGGTTACAAAAAAAGTGCAATCGAAGCCCATACGTCAGGTAATATTCTCTCCACCCAATGCCTAGTATCATCATCTCCATGACTGACATGTACCTCTAATAACCGCCAAGTCTTCTAGCATGCAATTCTATTGGCTGTTACCCCTATCCGTCGTACGCTTCATACGTATCGGTGGCTAGTCGACTACGCAAAAATGTGTCCTACATGTGACTCACATCACGTGATACAACAAGTGTCAAGGCCGTATGAGATATACCAATACCTCAACATCAAAGGAGTGGTCAATAAACTAAGTCAATGTAAGAGAATAAATAAAGCAAGATAACGACCGATGGAGTCGCTAGCACCCAAGTGTGACTTGGACGCACAGTTTAAATATCATGAAATAAAATGCTAAAAATAACAACTAAAAATAAGAATATAATAATCACAGAGTAAGGTGGCAAGGTATCTTGCCTGGTGGTGCAAAGTGGCAAATCCAAGAGTAGCAAGTGTCAACACCAAAACTCACAAACCACAGATGATTCCAAACGCTGAAACAAACATCAAAAATGATCTCGGTGAAGAAGTTATACCTAGGAAATGCCTGTCTAAAAGTCAAATTCTGGAACAGGGGCAAAATCATAATTTTGGGTCAAAACGATGTCCGCCGTTGGACCCGCTTTGCACCGAAACGTGTGCCAAAGTCTACGGTCTCTAAAGTCGTCAAACTACATGTCTACGGTTTCAATTTGAGGAGAGAAACTCAACGGTATGTCCAGTTTTGGATTCCGAGGAGCCGTGTACAAAATCGCCCGTTTGAGTGGGTCGCGGGCCCGACAAAATTGGGTTCCGATTCGACCTTCTCAGAATCGAACCAAACTTGGCATATAGGACCAGAATTTCGATCCGGACCTGTTGGTGCAAGTTTCGTCTCGATCCGACGACTGGACACGAAGTTATGGACAAGTTTGCAAAACATCGATACGGGGGTATCTCGACGGATACACGTTGATTCCGTCGCACACCCACGACGAAACTGAGTTCCGTCAGTTCCCACACATCCGCAACGTCCATACGCGCCTTTCGATGTGTATAGAGCACGACCACGTCGCCCGATTTGTCGGGGCGTACGTCGTATCGTAGAAATTCTAGAATTTGTGTGATTTAGAAACCAGTTTTTCCGACAACTTCACATACAGATTTCTTCCTACATATTAACCGAAACTTCGATCCAAAAGTTGCGTTCTACTCTTGGTTATATTGTTAACGACTGTTTTCAATTAGTTTCTAAAAACTCTCGACCTACGGATCGGAATCGGGATTCTAAGTTGGGTTTTGGAACAACCTGAAACTGTTTTGTTCCGACAGTTTTTCGGGAATTTCAAATCAGTCTCTTGAGGAATCTGGTCGAGTACTCTCCAATCCAGTTGGAGGACTTCTAGATGGTTATATTGGTTATCCCTAGGAAGTTACGGTGCGAGAATCGGTTAAGCACGAAGGGAGAAATACTGGGTTGAAAATAGTACCTTGCGGTTTGATCGAGAACATAACTTCCTATGTTTTCTCGCAAATGCGACTTCGGCGATGTCTCCGGTTGACGAAGGTGGTTCGCCGGCGGCTGGGGTGTGCGCGGGAAGGTTGGCGGCCTTGGAGTCGTGGTGGAGAGGAGATGGGACTTCAGGTGGAAGACGAAAAATTGGGGGGTTAGGGTTCGGTCGCGGAGCTCTTATAGGTGCTCATGTGCCTCTTCACGAATATAACTTGGATTTGGAGGGGAGCTCGGTTTGATTGGTGTGGGGTCGGGTTTTGAAGGTTTTGCAGCTATAGCTACTGGTGGTATTAACTTGTTGGTGGGGTCGGGTCTAATGGTTGCAGCTACTAGCTGCTGCCAAGTAAACGTGTTGTGGGGGTCGGCGCCCCCCCTTTTTCTCTCCGCAGCTGAGCTGCTGTATGGGGGGTCGGCCCACCACCAACATTATATATATATATATATATATATATATATATATATATATATATATATATATATATATATAATCACAAGGAAAAATTCTAAAATTTTGAAGAAAGTAACAAAAAAAATTTGTAACAAGGTAAGCTATATTTAGGAGTATCTAAATTATCACGCATACAAACATACATACATTTACACCTCTACAATTACGTACATATACCAAATAAATTCAAATAAATATAGAAAAATATTTTTTTAAAGCATTAAAATAATAAAAAAATATTGGGGTTTTACATCCTACCCAACTTGAAGAAAATTTTGTCCTCGAAATTAAACTAAGGTCGGGGGATCAAATGCAATGCAAGAAAATTTATAATAATAAAAAAAAACTTCAATGCGCGACATACCTTCGTCTTCAAACAAATGTGGGTAGCAATTTTGGATGTCGTCCTCGCGCTCCCAAGTAGACTCCCCTGGCGAGTGATGCTTCCATGCCACGCGAAACAATGGAATAGATTGATTCCGTAACACCTTCACTCGGCAATCGAGGATACCTACTGGTTGCTCTTCATACGATATACTCGGTCCAACTGTGATCTCGGAGTGGTCAAGCACATGATTGTTGTCAGCCACGTATCTCCTCAGCTGAGACACATGGAATACGTCATGCACTCCCTCTAGCGACGGTGGCAAGGCCAATCTATAGGCAACCTCTCCAACACGTTCCAGGACATCGAAAGGGCCGATGTACCTTGGACTCAACTTGCCACGTCCTCCGAATCGAATCGTGCCTCTAGTGGGGGATATCTTCAAGAACACATGGTCACCCTCTTTGAACTCCAAGGGTCGACGATGATTATCTGCCCACTGCTTCTGATGATCCTGTGCTGCTCGCAGGTGGTCCTGAATCTTCTTCACTGTCTCCACTGTGCTCAAGACCAACTCGGAACCCAATAGCTGTCGCTCTCCTATGTCGCTCCAACAAACAGGAGACCGACACTTCCTATACCATATAATGCTTCAAACGGAGCCATTTGAATGCTCGCTTGATAGCTATTATTGTAGAAAAACTCAACAAGATTAAGATGGTCCTCCCACGAACCGCCAAAATCAAGCATACACGCTCTCAACATATCCTCTAGCGTCTAAATGGTACGCTCCGACTGGCCGTCTGTCTGTGGGTGGTACGATGTGCTAAACTTCAATCGGGTGCCCAAACTCTCTTGCATGCTCCTCCAAAAGTGCGAGATAAATCTCGAGTCACGGTCCGACACAATACTAACAGACACACCATGCAATCTCACAATCTGCTCCATATACATCTCTGCCAATACCTCTGTCGACTGGCCCACTCTAAAAGTTAAGAAATGGGCTGACTTTGTAAGTCTATCAACAATCACCCACACTGCGTCACGTCCTCTAAGACTTCGAGGAAAACCCGTGACGAAATCCATAGTAATGTGCTCCCACTTCCACTCGGAAATGGGTAGCGGCTGCAATAATCCGGCCGTCCTCTGGTGCTCCGTCTTCACTTGCTGACATACCAAGCACTTGGCAACGAAACAAGCTATCTCTCGCTTTATTCCATGCCACCAATAATACTGTCGTAAGTCACGATACATCTTGGTCCCTCCGGGATGAATAGAGTAAGTCGAACTATGAGCCTCGGCCATCAGCTCCTGCCGTAGATCTCCATTGGGAACATAAATGCGATCACTGCATCGCAATGTCCCATCGGTGTGGATCCTCAATTCTGTCTGCTCTTCTGCTTCAGTCCTCTCCTTGAGCCGTCGAAATCTAGCGTCATTGGGCAATGCTACCTTGATGCGCTCTACTAATGATGATTGTACCTGGAGATTGGCTAATACGCCACCTGCTCCAGGCAATACTACCTCAATACCAAGCTGCTCCAAGTTTTTAATCAATTCCTTCTGTGTAGTCAAAAAGTGTGCCATGGGCTTACAGCTTAATGCGTCTGCCACGACATTAGCCTTGCCCGGATGATAATGTAGCTCAATCTCATAATCCTTCATCAACTCCAACCAACGTCGCTGTCGCATATTCAACTCTTTCTGTGTGAACACATACTTGAGGCTCTTATGATCAGTGTAGATATCAACCTTCTCGCCGTACAAGTAGTGTCTCCATAGCTTTAAAGCAAAGATAACCGCTGCGAGCTCTAGATCGTGGGTCGGATAATTTTCCTCGTGCACTCTCAACAGTCGCGATGCATAAGCTACTACACGACCGTGCTGCATCAATACACATCCTAATCCCTTCCCGGATGCGTCACTGTAGATCACAAATCCTCCTGGGCCCGATGATAGTGTCAAGATCGGTGCTGTGGTCAATCGCTTCTTCAACTCATCAAAAGCAGCTTGGCACTCGTCTGTCCATACAAACTCCTGATCCTTGCAAGTTAATCGGGTCATAGGACCCGCTATTCGAGAGAAATCTTCCACGAACCGTCGGTAATAACCGCAAGTTCGAGGAAACTTCTCACCTCAGAAGCTGATGTGGGAGCGGGCCATGATTTGACTGTCGTGATCTTTTCTGGGTCTACTGATATACCATCGCCCGTAACAATATGACCAAGAAATGATACCTCTTTGAGAAAGAAATCACACTTGCTAAGCTTCACGAAAAGTCGCTCATTCCTCAACGTTCCCAAAACTATCCGTAGATGCTGCTCATGCTCCTCTTGACTCTTGGAGTAAATCAAGATATCGTTTATAAAGACTACTACAAATTTGTCCAAGTATTGGTGAAAGATCTTGTTCATTAAATTCATGAAAACTGCGGGAGCATTGGTCAAACCGAACGGTATGACTAAGAACTCGTAGTGTCCATACCTCGATCGAAAGGCCGTCTTGGCAATATCTTCCTTCTGAACCTTCAATTGGTGATAGCCCGATCGTAAGTCAATCTTGGAGAGTACTTTTGCTCCACTCAGTTGATCGAATAAATCATCTATATGCGGCAAGGGATACTTGTTCTTCACCATCACTGCATTCAACGCTCTGTAGTCAATGCACATGCGCACTGTCCCGTCTTTCTTAGGCACAAAAAGAACGGGTACTCCCCATGGTGACGCACTGGCACGAATAAATCCCTTCTCTAATAAGTCATCAATCTGCGTCTTCATCTCTACCAACTCCTTGGGTGCCAGACGATATACTTGAGATGAAATAGGCTCGGATCCGGGAATAAGCACAATAGAAAACTCAATATCTCGGTCAGGTGGTAGTCCTGGCAACTCTTCGGGGAATACATCCTCGAACTCGATGATAATAGGGTGCTGTGGGGTGTCATGCATCATCATATGAGTCCCCGATGTAGGTGCATCATAACTCTCTCCGTCTTCTTTGGTGAACTCAAACTCTGTCGCATTCGGTGGTCTAAAGATAATACTGCTCCTATGGCAGTCTATGAGAGCGAAATGCTGGCTCAACCAGTCCATTCCAAGAACCACATCAAATATCGGCATAGGGAATACAAGAAGTCGTGCCACCATCTCTCTACCATTTATCACTACAGGACAAAGTCTACAAACACCACTAACAGGTACAACTCCTCCTCCAGTGAGGATTTTAACATTCTTAGCTAAAGGTGTAATGGGAATGTTGTGTCTCATGGCAAAACTAGTGGCTATAAATGAATATGTGGCTCCAGTATCAAATAATGTAATAGTAAAAAAAGATGCAACTAAAACCATACCTGCTATGACCTCTGCCTCTGTCTCTACATTCTCAACAGCTAGAGAGAATGCCTTTCCTTGGTTCTGTCCTGGGCCTTGAGCTCTGGCCTTATTGTACTGTGCTGTCTGTGGAGGTAATGGTGGACGAGGTGCTGGGGTTGTAGGCCTCTGGGCCTGATGTGCCTGAACTAGAGCCTGCTGCTCGGGACAATCTCTAGCCAAGTGCTGTCCTGATCCACATCTCAAACATAAGCCCAAACGAAGTCGATAGTCATCTCTAATATGCCCCTGCTTTTCGCAAAAGTTGCAGGTGGGCTTCTGATAAGGTGTGTGCCTCTGCTGGTACTGTCCCGTGGTCCTCCTGATAGGTCCACTCTGAGTAGCTCGTGCTGGTGTAGCTGCTGGGGTATGGCATCTCAATGTCTGCTGCTGTTCCTTGCGAAGAATCTCCTGAGCACGAGCTTCTTCCAAGACAGCTAAATGGGAGACTCGAGACTGAGTAGTCGTATACGACTTGAGCTCTGGTGCAAGCCCCTGGTAAAATCTTCTCGCCTTCTCTAACTCTGTCGGAATCAATCCCGCACCAAATCGACTCAGGTGATTGAATTCCGAGTCATACTCATCAACTGTCATATTCCCTTGCTTCATATGGAGGAACTGGTCGTAGAGACCATCTCAAACATGAATAGGGAAGAATCTCTCATAAAATACATCATTAAACTGCTTCCAAGTGATCCCTGTGCCTAATCGTCTCTCTTTCGCCTTCCACCAGTGGTGAGCATTGTCTTCTAACAGTAAGTCCACTGCTGTCATCCAATCTCGAGCTGGCAACTGGGATGCCTTCAGTAGCTTCTCAGTACTAATAAGCCACTCCTGCTCTAATGGCTTCTTCGTCCCTCTAAAGGCCTTGGGGTTCATATCTGTAAAATTCTTGATCGAGCCTTCATAGGAATGCAGAGCCGGTGTTGGTACTGGTACTGGAGGTGGTGGTGGAGGTCTAGCCATAGCTGCCATCATCGTCTGTCTTATCAGCTCAGTCTGCTGCCACTGAGCCTGCATCATGGCATACATAAAATGAGTAGTAGGGCTCCCATCAGTCGGTGGTGGAGGCATCTGAGGTCCCGACTGTGGAGGAAACTGCTGAGGGAATGGTAGTGGAGGAGGCAGTGGTACATTCTCTTCCGGTGGCATGGTAGTAGTCTGTCCAGCCTGGCTGCCTGAGGGTGCTGCGACCTCTGGGTACTCCGTCGTCGGTGTCGTAGTAGGCTACAACAGTTCTGGCTGGTATGGTGTCGCTGGAGTCATGGGAGGATTCTGTCCCTCCGGAGTAATCTCCTCGCTAGATGTGAGGGCCAAGGCAGAAGTGCGCCCGCTACGTAGATTCATACTGTTGGCACGAGGAAGATAAGTTGATATTAGGAAAGATTAGATATGAAGTAAATCGAATAATCAAGGAAGTTTTGAAAAGATTGGAAGTCAAGAGATAGCAGTAGTTCTGGATGAGATATTCCTATTCCTATATGCAGGTTTGTTGGGCACAATCATGTAACCCAACAATATTAAATCTGACCTGCATGGGCCACCACAAAAACATGTAACCCTCCAGTCCCAAAATACATAGGACCAAGTACGTGAACATGCCAGCAGCACATATACGAAGAATACTCTAATATATGGAAACCTCATATATGCACATAAGCTGTAAATAAATATCACAGGCCAAAATAACATATCTAATCTCATCACAGCTCAACACAGAAGATAATGAAGTCCAAATAAATAAATAAGAGTATCAAAAGATAGCCGGGTGAACATACTCACTCCAAACAGCTATAAAAAATAGTCTCACAAGATCGGAGTCTGACCTCCACAAAATAGAAAGGAAAGAGATATAAAATAATGTCTACAACTGTCTCAGATAAGAAATAGACTAGAAGTCATAAGGCACTGCCTCGTCATCAATGTAAGATAGCTCCAATGCCGCTCCGTACTCCTGTGGAAAATCGTCTAAACCTGGAGAGATAACCAGGTCCTCAGGGGACATAGCAAGATACAAGAAAATACCATGCCATATAAACTGTGATAATATAATAAGAGAAAAAGGTATGCATGCAATCGGGTTCCTGACCATTCTACTGTGAATATGCAGTTGAGATACATTCCTTCGACGGATGAGCCCTGGCTGAATATAGGATCTGGTATAGTCCCCTCTTGGGCACCAGTGACCAAGAGCATGTCGTTGAAAAACGACAGTGGCCAACCTGAGAGGCTCATACCCGTATCTCCAGCGGAGCTTCTGGGTTACAAGAGAAGTGCAATCGAAGCCCATACGTCAGGTAATGTTCTCCCCACCCAATGCCTAGTATCATCATCTCCATGACTGACATGTACCACTAATAACCGCCAAGTCTTCTAGCATGCAATTCTATTGGCAGTTACCCCTATCCGTCGCACGCTCCATACGTATCGGTGGCCAGCCGACTACGCGGAAACGTATCCTACATGTGACTCACATCACGTGATACAACAAGTGTCAAGGCCGTATGAGATATACCAATACCTCAACATCAAGGGGGTGGTCAATAAACTAAGTCAATACAAGAGAATAAATAAAGCAAGATAACGACCGATAGAGTCGCTTGCACCCAAGTGTGACTTGGATGCACAGTTTAAATATCATGAAATAAAATGCTAAAAATAACAACTGAAAATAAGAATATAATAATCACAGAGTAAGGGGGCAAGGTATCTTGCCTGGTGGTGCAAAGTGGCAAGTCCAAGAGTAGCAAGTGTCAGCACCAAAACTCACAAACCACAGATGACTCCAAACGCTGAAACAAATATCAAAAATGATCTCGGTGAAGAAGTTATACCTAGGAAATGTCTTTCCAAAAGTCAAAATCTAGAACAGGGGCAAAATCGTAATTTTGGGTCAAAACGATGTCCGTCGTTGGACCCGCTTTGCACCGAAATACGTGCCAAAGTCTACGGCCTCTAAAGTCGTCATACTACATGTCTACGATTTCAGTTTGAGGAGAGGAACTCAACGGCATGTCCAGTTTTGGATTCCGAGGAGCCGTGTACAAAATCGCCCGTTTGAGTGGGTCGCAGGCCCGCCAAAATTGGGTTCCGATTCGACCTTCTCAGAATCGAACCAAACTTGGCAAGAAGGACCAGAATTTCGATCCGGACCTGTTGGCACAAGTTTCATCTCGATCCGACGACTGTACACGAAGTTATGGGCAAGTTTGCAAAACATCGATACGGGGGTATCTCGACGGATACACGTTGATTTTATCGCACATACGCGACGAAACTGAGTTCCGTCAGTTCCCACACGTCCGCAACGTCCATACGTGCCTTTCGATGCGTATAGTGCGCGACCACGTCGCCCGGTTTGTCGGGGCATATGTCGTATCGTGGAAATTCTAGAATTTGTGTGATTTAGAAACCAGTTTTTTCGACAACTTCACATACAGATTTCTTCCTACATATTAACCGAAACTTCGATCCAAAAGTTGCGTTCTACTCTTGGTTATATTGTTAACGACTGTTTTCAATTAGTTTCTGAAAACTCTCGACCTATGGATCGGAATCGGGCTTCTAAGTTGGGTTTTGGAACAGCCTGAAACTGTTTTGTTTTGACAGTTTTTTGGGAATTTCAAATCAGTCTCTTGAGGAATCTGGTCGAGTACTCTCCAATCCAGTTGGAGGACTTCTAGATCGTTATATTGGTTATCCCTAGGAAGTTACGGTACGAGAATCGGCTAAGCACGAAGGGAGAAATACTGGGTTGAAAACAGTACCTTGCAGTTTGATCGAGAACAGAACTTCCTCTGTTTTCTCGCAAATGCGACTCCGACGATGTCTCCGGTTGACGAAGGTGGTTCACCGGCGGCTGGGGTGTACGCGGAAAGGTTGTCGGCCTTGGGGTCGTGGTGGAGAGGAGATGGGACTTCAGGTGGAAGACAAAAATTTGGGGGGTTAGGGTTGGGTCACGGAGCTCTTATAGGTGCTCCTGTGCCTCTTCACGAATATAACTCGGATTTGGGGGGAGCTCGGGTTGATTGGTGTGGGGTCGGGTTTTGAAGGGTTTGCAGCTATAGCTGCTGGTGGTATTAACTTGTTGGTGGGGTCGGGTCTAATGGTTGCAGCTACTAGCTGCTGCCAAGTAAACGAGTTGTGGGGGTCGCCCCCCCCCCCCCTTTTTTCTCTCCGCAGCTGAGCTGCTGTATGGGGGGTCGGCCCACCACCAATATTATATATATATATATATATTTTATATATATATATATATATATATATATATATATATATATATATAATCACAAGGAAAAATTCTAAAATTTTGAAGAAAGTAACAAAAATATTTTATAACAAGGTAAGCTATATTTAGGAGTATCTAAATTGTCACGCACACAAACATACATACATTTACACATCTACAATTACGTACATATACTAAATAAATTCAAATAAATATAGAAAAATAATTTTTTAAAGCATTAAAATAATATAAAATATTAGGGTTTTACAGAAGACGACATATAGAACAATAAGGAAGGACCAAGACAGATCAAAGATACAAGCATGTGATCAGGTCGAGAATCTCAGGGATTAGAAGATACGGGCAGCGATCAAGGGCGAGTGCTGATTGAGGCATCTATTCGATAAACCCTCACATAACTTGATTTACAAGACCTGCATGGGCCACCACTTAAACCATGTAACGCCCCGGAACCAGAATACTGGAGAGCGGGGGCATACATAGCCAGCTACATATAATGAAATGGAATCAACCCCACTATACGGTCGCGGCTGTCTAGATATAAGAGGGTTTAACTACAATCTATCAGTCTCCTATGGTCAATAACAAGCCTAATTGTCTCAATCTCAAGCAAGCAAGTAAAGTTACAAGATGTAAGATCACCAAATATACAATAGTAAGGCGTCCCAAATATTACATATCCAACTGATCATGAAGCTAGTCGTTACAAAATGTGAGGTCTAGAAAGAGTTTAGTCATACACGATCAACCCTAGGATCTGTCAATCATGTTACAGCCCGTAGGCAGACAATTAATAAGGTATGCAATACGAGCTAACAGGTGCTCGCCGGCTGAACGTCTCAAAATAAAAATTTTACAATAGAGTGGGAGAGCAAAAATAAACCCACTCGTTGCCCTGGTTACGCCTGGTGGTCAGCATCGGGCTGGAAGGTCGGTAGATCCTCTGAAGCTGCTCCGAAATCTGGCCACACAAAACCAGCTGGGTCAGATCCCAGAAAGAGCAAGTGCCACAAAGGATGCTTCACTTAAGAACTAAAACCAGCACATCAGAAAATATATTAAAACAGTTAAAAGTACTTAAAGTAAAAGAATAACAACAGTCAGAATGGAGTACGAGGGAACCATTCAAGTAGCCAGGTCACAACCCTTAAACCAAACAAGGATCGGAGTTGTAACCCTTCACCTGAATAGAACTCTATCTCCAGATCTTGTTGGTAAGATAAAATATTATAAGCATTAAGTGGGGTACAATAATACAATAAACGAAGAGAGGACTCAGAACTACTCCAGGAGCCAGGTTACAATCCTTAAACCAAACATGGACCGGGGTTGTAACCCTTCGCCTGAGCAGAACTTAACCCCTGATCTTTATTGTTAAAAGTGACAATCATGCGATCAAGTCTGCAATAATTGAGCACTGAAACTACACCATACAATCGTCCCCGGCCAATCAGTGACTAAGGCTTTCTACATTATCTAACTAAGGTTATCACAACATGCAGTGAGATGTTCCTCCAGCCACAAGCACTGCAGCTAATCCAGGTTATCCAGGCGACTTGGGTTCATTAAGCAGTGCATCATTCTTTCCATATATCAGTGAATTTAGACTTGTGCCCTACTCGTCGGTAGGCTGCTATTCCCACAATGGTAGCCGGGATAACGGGATCGCCTGTAGCTGGAGAAATCTCTCATGACTACTGAATTATTCAAGTTATTAGCCTTAGCCACTTACAGTAGGTACCCCTGACCGTGGTACTCAGGGATCCCTGTCCTAGATATGATGCAAACATTATCGGTTCAATTTATACAAACACACTCAACCACGGTGTCCAGGCCATTCAATCTCATTATGACATGCTAGCCGTTGCAACATCCTTCAAAATATATATATCATGTCATGTCCACTGTCAGGAGTGTGCCACGTTGGGCCACTATCACGTCATGTCAAAAGTGCACCACAACGGGTCACCATCGTGTCAGGGAACAATTAATTTGGCACAAGCACACATTTAGAAATTAAATATTAGAAGGGGCAAGGGCTGTGGGGGACTCATGCGGCTCGGGAAAATTTTCATGCGGCCAGCAGTCACTTGCTTATGCGGCTAAGCAATTAAATGCTTGCATGCGGCTAGCAAAATATATAAGCATGCAATATAATGCACTAAATATAACATGCTAAATATATAAGCATGCATTAATATAATGCATTAATACTTTATGCGGCTGATGCTAAATAATTAAGCATGCATTAATAATTCATGCGGCTGATGCTAAATAATTATGCATGCATTAATACTTTATGCGGCTGATTTTATTCCCATGTTCCCATATGCGGCTCACTATTGGCATTTGCATGTAAGCAATGCCACAAAGCATGCATTAATATGCATGCAAGCAAAGCCACGTAATCATGCAAGCAACAAAGCATGCAAGCATGCAACAAAAGCTTGCATTAATATAATGCAAGCAAGCTACGTAATCATGCATGCAAGCATACAACAAAAGCTTGCATTAATATGCATACGAGCCACGTAATCATGCATGCTAGCATGCAACAAAAGCTTGCATTAATATAATGCAAGCAAAGTGTTTGGCTAAGCATTCTTATGCGGCCAAGTGAAATTTTTTAAGCCATATGCGGCCACAGTATATGCATTAAATGTTAAAACATATGCTGACAATATGCATGCGGCCACAATAGAGAGAAAGGGGAAATGCACATGGCCATGCGGCCATGGAATATCCTTATGCGGCCAACATTGCCCAAGGGCCTTATGCGGCTAAGTAGCCATGTGTAACTTTAATGCATGCATGCAACTATTTAGCTAACGCAACAAAATAAAGCTAATGCAATCATTTAGCTAATGCATGCAATTATTTTATATTAAACTGATGGCTTGCCATATGCAGCTAACTAATGAATGGCCATGCGGCCAGTATGGCATTTGCCATATGCGACCAATCATGGCCTTGGCCATATGCGGCCAAACATGGCGCTATGCCATTAATTGTATGCTATTTTTTGGCTGAGTACTATTAATTAATGCTCATGCAATTGTCCAAGCCCATATGCGGCTAAGCACAGCTTGCTAGTGCATGCAAATGCCAAAGCCTATATGCGACTAAGCACTGTTTGCTTGCACAAATATTTAATGGCCATACGGCCAAGGCAATTCATGCTCATGTGGCTCAACAAATTTCCGTAGGTCAAATTTGGGCAAAATAAAATTTTCTGCAATATGAAACCATCAAATAACAAGATTATGCAGGTTTGATAGATCAAACTCACGAAAATCGAAAATATCACAAAGCTAGATCTACAAGAATTTAACCACGAAAATGGAAAATGCTAACTACTAAAGTGGGTTAGAAGCACATGAGGAAGACAATGGAACAATAAAAATGGACTTCCTTCATGAAGCAAGATGCACTTACCTAAACCTTCCCTCTCATGTTGATGGAGAAGTAATGGTGGGAAAAAAGAAAGTTAACGTGGAGAAAGAAATGTTTGGTGGGATATAAATGAAGAAGGTAGTGGTAGGTGGGAGTGGTTTGGTTCACATAAAATCAAGCAAAACCGAACCATACAAAACCAAGCCGAACCAAGTCAAGTCGGGCCGAACCAAACAAAGAGACATACAATACGGGTCTAATTACGTATACGTATACCAAAATACGTAATACGAACAATGGTCTTTACAACTCTACCCACCTTAAAAGAATTTTGTCCTCGAAATTTAATCAAGAGGCCAGAGATGCAAGGACAAGCTATACTACTCCCTGGCAAGCTATACTAGCCAAGCAATCAAGCAATTATTCATGCAAGCAAGGAATCGAAGACATGAGGCATAAGTGTAATTCTTGTGGTTCGTATTACGTATCTCGATATACGTATACATATTTAGACTCGTATTTGCATGTTTTTCTGCTTGATTTATTAGATATTTCCTTGCTTGGTTCATCTTGGTTCGGCTTGGTTTTGCATGGTTCAGTTTTGTTTGATTTTATGTGAACCAAACCACCCCCACCTACCACCACCTTCATTAAATATCTTACCACACATTTCTCTCTCCTCATTAACTCTTCTTCTTTCCCACCATTACTTCTCCACCAACCTGAGAGAGTGGAGAGCTTAGGCAAGTGCATCTTGCTTCATGGAGGAACCCCATTTTCATTGTTCTACTGTCTTTCTCATGTATTTCTAACCCACTTTAGTACTTAGGATTTTTCATTTCTGTGGTTAATTTCTTGTAGATCTAGCTTTATGGTATTTTCGGTTTTTATGAGTTTTGATCTATCAAACTTGTATATTTTACTAGTTGATGGTTCCATGTTGTAGAGAATTTTATTTTGTCCAAATTTGACCTACGAGTGTCTGAATTTGGGTTCCTATTGTGGTTTGGAGGAGCATGGAAGCCATGGTATTTTCATGGACATGTTCTCTGTGGGAGCCATTATTTGCACTTCTGGCCGCATGAGCATTTTGCTCTGAGTCGTATGGCCATTTAATTGAATATTTAATTGAGTTGGCCGTATAGGCTCAGTGTTTATTTGCTGGCCACAGGCTCAGTGTTTATTTGCTGGGCCGCATGAGCATGTATTGGCTGGCCGTATGAGCATTTCCTTGCTTCCATTAATTGCATGCATTTGCAAGCACGTGCTTACTTGCTTTAATTGCATAGCCAAAGTAATGTTGGCCGCATGGGAGCAATTCACAGCCGTATAAGCTTGTATATTTAAATACATACTTTAGCTTGCATGCATTAATTGCATGCTTTAGCTATTAGTATTTAATAATTGCTTTAGCTATTAGTATTTAATAATTGCATAAAGTGTGGCCGTATGGACTAAAGTTGTTGCTAGCATTTTATATATTAAAGTTGCAGCACAGTTGGCCGTATGGACTAGAGTTGTTGCAAGCATATTATTTTATATATTAAGTTGCATGCTTAGAAATTATTCTTGGCCGCATGCCATGTTTTTGCATGCATGCAAGCAAGTTTGCATGTTTAGAAATTATTCTTGGCCGCTTGTTTAGAAATTATGCTTGCATGCTTAGGCATGGCCGCATATGGTATAGGCATAGCCACATGGCCTATGCTTAAGCTGCATGCTGCAAGCAACTTTGGCCTTGCTTACTTAATTAATTACTTTAGTTGCTTAATTAATTACCATGGCCTAGCATTGCATGTTTTTGCATGCATGCTTTGGCATGATGTTACGTAGTAACATTCATGGCCGCATGTATTTAATATATATATGGCCTTGTTTAATATAATATGCATGGACCCTTTGTAATATTTGTATGGACCATTAGCAGCTTAGTAGCCGCATGCATAAATAAAGTTGATGGCCGCATAGGCCAATGAATATTTAATATAATATGGCCAAATGCCATGTTACATATTTAATATGCATTCCATACAAGTTTGCTTGCATGCTATTTTAAGTGAGCCGTATATGGCTTTGCTGCCATGATATATTTAATTTGTATGCACGTAAGCTTTGCTTGCATGCTTAATATTCTTGGCCGCCTGCAAATTGCATGTCCCTGGGTTTAGTTGTAGCCGCATGCAACTTGTATAGCTTTTAGTTTAGTCGCTGGCCGCATATGCCCCTCTCCAATAATTGCCCAGCCGCATATGGCCAACTGCTTGTATGGCCAGTTAAAATAATAATTTATGGCCGCATGATTGCTTGCATGAATATTTAATTTGTGCCGCATGGCATACTTGCATTAATTGCGGGTCCCACTATCTTTTGTCTTATTTGTCTTTACAATTATATTATTATGATTAAATACTGTGTGATTCTAAGTTGCTTTCCTAAACACGAATTGTTAGTGTAAAGAGTGATAGTGACTTCTTGGCCGCATGTAATAATTTTTCTGAGCCGCATGAGTCCTCCACGGCCTTTGCTCCTGCCAATATTTAATTACTACTTGTATACTTGTGCCATATTAATTGTTCCCTGACACGATGGTGACCCATTGTGGTGTACTTTTGACAAATGACATTACTTGATAGTGGCCCGCCGTGGCACACTCCTGACAAGTAAATTTGACATGATAATGTTGACATGATATTTCTCGAAATGCTGTTGCGACGGCTAATCTGACATGACAAGTATGAATGACCTGGACACCGTGGACGATTGTGCTTGTATAAATGAACCCGTCTTGTCTTGCATCATGTCTAGGATAGGAACCCCTGAGTACCACGGTCAGAGGTACCTACTAAAAATGACTAAGACTAATAATTAGAATAACACAATAGTCATGAAGAGATTTCCTTAGCTACAGGCAATCCCGTTATCCGGGCGCCCCACTTGGGATCTGTAGCCTGCCGAAGAGTAGGGCATATTTCCAGCACACTGTCATGTGTTGCAACCTTATTGTACTAATATTCGACCTGGATAACCTGGATGGTCTGCAGGGCTTGTGGCTGCGGAATAATCTCACTGCATCTTGCTAGTAACTAGGCATGTGATAACCCTAGTTAGTTAAAGTATCAAGCCGTACTCCTTGCTTGGCCGTAAAATATTCGATGGAGTTCAATCAGTCTAGTTTTGTCTTGATCCTGTACAAGATTGTTACATGTCCTGATTTCTTATTTTATCTTGCTGATAAATGGCGGAAGAAACCAAGTTCTGTTCAGACGAAGGATTACAACCCCGGTCCTTGTTTGGTTTACGGGTTGTAACCTGGTTATCTGAATAGTCCCATGGTCATCTCATCGTATATCACCTGTCATGCTTTTCCTTATTTACTGTCTTTTATTATGTAATTATACTATTGTGCTAATTGCTGGTTTTAGTTCCTAAGTGAAGCCTCATTTGTGGCACTTGCTCTTTCTGGGTTCTGACCCAGCTGGTTTTGTATGGCCAGATTTTGGAGCAGCTTCAGAGGATCTACCGACTTTCCAGCCAGATGGTGACCACTAGAAGGAATCCTGGCAACGAGTGGGTTTATTTTGGCTCTCCCACTCTATTGTAAAATTATTCTTTTGAGGTGTTTAGCCGTCGAACAAGTGTTAGCTCGTGTACATTTTTACTTACTGTCTGCCTACGGGCTGTAGCATGATTGACAGATCCTAGGGTTGATCATGTATGACTAAACTCTTGCTAGTCCTCATATTTTGTAACGACTAGCTTCATGATCAGCTGAATATGTAATATTTGGGATGCCTTACTATTGTGTATTTGGTGATCTTACATCTTGTAACATTTATTTGCTTGCTTATGATTGAGACACTAGGCTTATTCATGACCATAAGAGACTGTTGGCTTGTAGTTAAACCCTCATATATCTAGACTGCCGTAACCGTATAATGAGGTAGATTCCATTTTATTATACATAGCTGGCTATGTCTGCCCCCGCTCTCCAGTATTCTGGTTCTAGGGCATGACAATAAGAAATATATTATACCTCACGAGTCAAACAGATCGGGATATCATGATCGGATATCATCCTCATGCTCCCACGTTGACTCACCCAAGGAGTGATGACCCCAAGCAACACGGACTAACTTGATAGTCTTGTTCTTGAGTATCTTCTCTCTTTGGTCCAATATGGATACGGGCCTCTCCTCATACGAAAGGTTGGTACCAACAACCAATTCTGAATGATCCAGGATATGAATCGGGTCCGGGATATACCGTCGTAGTTGGGATATATGGAACACGTCATGTACCTCACTCAGAGACGGCGGAAGAGCGAGATGATAGGACACATCTTCTACTCGCTCCAGAATGTCGAACGGCCCTATATACCTAGGACTAAGCTTTCCCCGTACGCCGAAACGAACGACGCCACGGTTAGGAGAGATCCTCAGGAATACATGGTCGTCGACAGAAAATTCAAGGGATCGTCGATGAGAATTGGCCCAATGGCGCTGACGATCTTGTGCAACGCGAAGATGATCTCTGACTCTCCTGACCACCTCAACTGTTTGAGCGATCATCTCTGGACCAAGCAGCTGCCTCTCCCCAACATCATCCCAGGCTAGTGAGGATCTACACTACCTCCCATACAGTGCCTCGAACGGTGCCATCTGGATACTAGCTTGGAAACTATTGTTGTACGAGAACTCCACCAGGTGCATGTGATCTTTCCATGAAACACCAAAGTCGAGTGTACAAGATCTCAACATATCCTCAAGAGTCTGGATCGTGCGCTCCGACTGACCATCCGTCTGCGGGTGATAAGCTGAGCTTAACTGGAGGTGAGTTCCCAAACTCTCTTGTAAGCTACGCCAAAAGTGTAACATAAATCTTGAATCTCGATCCGAGGTGATACTGACTGGTACACCGTGAAGTCTGACTACCTGCCGGAGATACATCTCTGCTAGCTGAGCTGTCGACTGACCAACTCTGAATGAGAGAAAGTGAGCCACCTTCGTGAGTCTGCCAACTATAACCCAAATAGCATCTCTACCAGTTGGAGATCTAGGTAATCCAGTCATGAAATCCATGGTTATATGCTCCTACTTCTATTCTGGAATTGGCAAGGTCTAAAGAAGTCCAGCTGGCCTCTGATGTTCAGCCTTGACGTATTGGCAAACCAAACACTGAGTGACAAACCGAGCTATCTCCCTCTTCATGCCATTCCAGCAAAAGTGCTGACGGATATCATGGTACATCTTCGTGCCACCGGGATAAATCGAATACTGAGAACTGTGAGCTTCTGTCATGACCTCCTGTCTGAAATCTCTACTGGGTACACAAAGACGCTTACCATGTCAAAGTGTACCGTCTTCATAAATGCATAGTTTTGGTCGTCGTCCTGCTTCACATTCTGCTCTAAGCCGCTGAAGCTTAGAATCGGAGGACTGAGCTATCTTGATCCTATCAACTATAATGGACTGAACTTGCATGCTGGCCATCAATGCCACATTGGTAGGAAGGACAACTTCTATACCCATCTTCTGAAGATCTGCTAACAACTTTGGTTGCGCTGTCAGAAAATAAACTCCGGCTCTCCTGCTCAATGCATCTGCCACAACGTTGGCCTTCCCAGGGTGATACTGTAGGTTGACATTATAATCCACAAACAGCTCCAGCCATCTTCTCTGACGCATGTTAAGATCCTTCTGAGTGAACACATACTTCAGGCTCTTGTGGTCGGTGAAAATCTCTATCCTATCTCCATACAAGTAGTGTCTCCAAAGCTTAAGTGCAAACACTACTGCTGCCAGTTCCAGGTCGTGGGTTGGGTAATGTCTCTCATGATCACGAAGTTGTCGTGACGCATAAGCTATTACCTTCCCATGCTGTATCAAAACACATCATAAACCTCTACCTGAAGCATCACAGTACACTAAAAATCCTCCGGTCCTATCTGGAAGTGTGAGAACGGGTGCAGTCATCAAGCCTCGCTTTAGCTTCTCAAAAGATTCCTGACATTCTGCTATCCAAGCAAACTGCACATCCTTGCGGGTCAACTGGGTCAATGGCGCTGAAATCCGAGCAAAGTTCGAAACAAATCTCCAGTAATAGCCGGCCAATCCAAGAAAACTACGAACTTCTGTAACTGTGCTGGGCACCGGCCAGGTTTCGATAGCCACAATCTTCTCATGATCCACTTCTACTCCCCCTCGGGTGATCATATGACCCAAGTATGAAATGCGATCGAGCCAGAACTCGCATTTACTGAACTTGGCATACAACTGGTGCTCTCAGAGAATTTGGAGGACAACTCTGAGATGTTGCTCATGCTCTGCTTCACTCTTGTTGTATACCAGGATATCGTCTATGAACACGATCATGAACTGATCCAAATAAGGCATGAAGATACGATTCATGAGGTCCATGAATACAGCCGGCACATTGGTTGCTCCAAAGGGCATAACAAGGAACTCCCAATGCCCATATCTAAATCGGAAGGCTGTCTTCGGGATATCCTGCTCTCTGAATCTGATCTGGTGGTATCCTGATCGTAAATCAATCTTTGAGAATATTGTCGCTCCTCTGAGTTGATCATATAAGTCATCTATCCTGGGGAGAGGATATATGTTCTTGATTGTCACTGAGTTTAAGGTACGATAGTCAACACATAATCTGGACGTACCATCCTTCTTTTTCACAAGAAGTATCAGGGCTCCCCAAAGTGACCCACTAGCACAAATGAACCTTTGGTTCTGAGTTCTTCAATCATCTTGTACAATATCTCCAATTCTGACGGCGCCATCTTGTAGACTCTCTCTGACACTGGTGCTGTCCCGGGAATCAAGTCGATAGTAAACTCGATCTCTCGCTCTGGCGGCATTCCTGGAAGCTCTTCCGGGAAAACATCTGGAAATTCCTCGACTATCCGGGGTAACTGCACTGCTGCTACGGCCATCCGCAATACTGGAGGAGAAGGTTCCACTTCGCCTCGAGAGAAAGAAAACTCCGGCTCGCCTGGAATGCTAAAAACAACTCTGCCAATATGGCAGTCTATCCTAGCATACTGGTCTCTCAACCAATCCATCCCTAAGACCACATCATAATCGGCCATCGAGAATTCTATCAGCCTAGCGGGAAACTCTCTACCGCTAACCACGATCCGATACGAGGAAAACACTCTATCTCCTCCCACAAGGCCGTTACCAGTAAGTATATTAAGCCTTACTGATAATGACTCAGGCTCCAGTCCTATCCCTGTCACGAATCGTGCAGACATAAATGAATGCGATGCACCAGAATCAAATAACACTGAAGCAGGAAAAGTGTTAACGAGAATAGTACCTGCCACTACCTTACCTGGAGCCACTCTTACTCCTTCCATGGTCAAAGCCAACACTTGACCATGCCCTCTGGGTGCCGGCCCTCTCTGTTGGAATCCACTCTGCCTATTCTGGACTTGCGCCAGGGCATAATGCTGAGGATACGTCGGGATTGAATATTGAACCGACGTAACTGAAGCTGTCCTTCTCGGAGCTCCAATGGTCAAAGCCCTAGCTGTCAGGGCTGGGGCTGACGACTGATTCATCTCGCCGTGAGATCGCTTTCTACCTTCGGTCCTGTCCACGATCTCCTGGGAGGTATACTCATGCCTTCCAGCTTCCCTCAACACCGCATCAAAAGTCTGATGCTCAAACTGCTCCACCGTCAGCAAAATCTCTAGGTAGAGTCCCTGCTGAAACCGTTGGGCTCTATCGAACTCGGTCGCCACCAAGGTGGGAACAAACCGACTAAGCCTGGAAAACTCGACCGCATACCCATCGACCGTCCTGTCCATCTGCTTCAAATTGGTGAACTTGGTTTGTAGATCGTACCGAGCCACCGCATCGAAGTACTTGGTCCGGAACCTCTCACGGAATACTGTCCAGGCAATAGGCGCCACTAGTCCAACGGTCTGAGCCGCCCACCAGCTGCAGGCTAGATCCAATAACTGTAGGTGCACTACGGCCACCTTTTCATCTTCTGGGGTCTTCGCTGCCTCCAATATCACCTCTGTGTCCTGAATCTACGCATCAGCAGCGATAGCATCTTCGCTGCCATCGAAGAATGGAGGGTTCAGGCGTTTGAAACTGTTCGCTGCACTGTTCCCAAGATGTCCACCTCTGCCCAGAGCATCTACCACCGCCTGATGCAAGGCATCTCCTCGACGATCCTGCGATGCAAGCAACTCCCTGATAAGTCCCACCAAGGCTCCATCATCCTGTCATACGGGCTGGGCTTGCTGTACCGGGGGTTCTGGATCTCCGGAGGCATGACTCGGGAGGTTGCTCCTGAGTGCTGGGCCTGATCTTCTGGTTGCTGTTGGTCCACGGGAGGCGCTTCGCCTTGCTGATCGGCAGGTCCAGGAACAATGCCGCTGAAGAAGACGACATATGAAAAAATAAGGAAGGACCAAGATAGATCAACGATACAAGCATGTGATCAGGTCGAGAATCTCAGGGATTAGAAGATACGGGCATATATCAAGGGCGAGTGCTGATTGAGGCATCTATTCGGTAAACCCTCACATATCTTGATTTACAAGACCTACATGGGCCACCACTTAAACCATGTAACGCCCCAGAACCAGAATACTAGAGAGCGGGGGCATACATAGCCAGCTACGTATAATGAAATGGAATCTACCCCACTATACGATCACGGCTGTCTAGATATAAGAGGGTTTAACTACAATCCATCAGTCTCCTATGGTCAATAACAAGCCTAATTATCTCAATCTCAAGCAAGCAAGTAAAGTTACAAGATGTAAGATCACCAATTATACAATAGTAAGGCATCCCAAATATTACATATCCAGCTGATCATGAAGCTAGTCGTTACAAAATGTGAGGACTAGAAAGTGTTTAGTCATACATGATCTATCCTAGGATCTGTCAATCATGTTACAGCCTGTAGCCAAACAATTAATAAGGTATGCAATATGAGCTAACAGGTGCTCGCCGGCTAAACTCCTCAAAATAAAATTTTTACAATAGAGTGGGAGAGCAAAAATAAACCCACTCGTTGCCCTGGTTACGTCTGGTGGTCACCATCGGGCTGGAAGGTCGATAGATCCTCTGAAGCTGCTCCAAAATCTGGCCACACAAAACCAGCTGGGTCAGATCCAAAATGAGCAAGTGCCACAAAGGAGGCTTCACTTAAGAACTAAAACCAGCACATCAGAAAATATATTAAAGCAGTTAAAAGAACTTGAAGTAAAAGAATAACAACAGTCATAATAGAGTACGAGGGGAACCATTCAAGTAGCCAGGTCACAACCCTTAAACCAAACAAGGACCGGGGTTGTAACCCTTCACCTGAATAGAACTCCATCTCCAGATCTTGTTGGTAAGGTAAAACATTACAAGCGTGACGTGGGGTGCAATAATATAATAAATGAAGAGAGGACTCAGAACTGCTCCGGGAGCCAGTTACAATCCTTAAACCAAACAAGGACCGGGGTTGTAACCCTTCGGCTGAGCAGAACTTAACCCCTGATCTTTATTATTAAAAGTGACAGTCATGCGATCAAGCCTGCAAAAATCGAGCACTGAAACTATACCATACAATCGTCCCCGGCCAATTAGTGACTACGACTTTCTATATTATCTAACTAAGGTTATCACAACATGCAGTGAGATGTTCCTCCAGCCACAAGCCCTACAGCTAATCCAGGTTATCCAGGCGACTTGGGTTCATTAAGCAGTGCATCGTTCTTTCCATATATCAGTGAATTTAGACTTGTGCCCTACTCGTCAGCAGGCTGCAAGTCCCACAATGGTGGCCGGGATAACGGGATCGCCTGTAACTGGAGAAATCTCTCATGACTACTGAATTATTCTAGTTATTAGCCTTAGCCACTTACAGTAAGTACCCCTGACCGTGGTACTCAGGGATCCCTGTCCTAGACATGATGCAAACATTATCTATTTAATTTGTACAAACACACTCAACCACGGTGTCCAGGCCATTCAATCTCGTCATGACATGCTAGCCGTCGCAACAGCCTTCAAAATATATATATATATCATGTCATGTCCACTGTCAGGAGTGCGCCACGTCGGGCCACTATCACGTCATGTCAAAAGTGCACCACAACGGGCCACCATCGTGTCAGGGAACAATTAATTTGGCACAAGCACACATTTAGTAATTAAATATTAGAAGGGACAAGGGCTTTGGGGGACTCATGCGGCTCGGAAAAATTTTCATGCGGCCAGCAGTCACTTGCTTATGCGGCTAAGCAATTAAATGCTTGCATGCGGCTAGCAAAATATATAATCATGCAATATAATGCATTAAATACAACATGCTAAATATATAAGCATGCATTAATACTTTATGCGGCTGATGCTAAATTATTAAGCATGCATTAATAATTCATGCGGCTGATGCTAAATAATTAAGCATGCATTAATACTTCATGCGGCTGATTTTATTCCTATGTTCCTATATGCGGCTCACTATTGGCATTTGCATGCAAGCAATGCCACAAAGCATGCATTAATATGCATGCAAGCAAAGCCACGTAATCATGCAAGCAACAAAGCATGCAAGCATGCAACAAAAGCTTGCATTAATATAATGCAAGCAAGCCACGTAATCATGCATGCAAGCATGCAACAAAAGCTTGCGTTAATATACATGCAAGCCACGTAATCATGCATGCAAGCATGCAACAAAAGCTTGCATTAATATAATACAAGCAAAGTGTTTGGCCAAGCATTCTTATGCGGCCAAGTGAAATTTTTTTAAGCCATATGCGGCCACAGTACATATATTAAATGTTAATGCATATGCTGACCATATGCATGCGGCCACAATAGAGAGAGGGGGGAAATGCACATGGACATGCGTCCATGGAATATCCTTATGCGGCCAACATTGGCCAAGGGCCTTATGCGGCTAAGTAGCCATGTGCAACTTTAATGCATGCATGCAACTATTTAGCTAATGCAACAAAATAAAGCTAATGCAATCATTTAGCTAATGTATGCAATTATTTTATATTAAACTGATGGCTTGCCATATGCGGCTAACTAATGAATGGCCATGCGGCCAGCATGGCATTTGCCATATGCGGCCAATCATGGCCTTGGCCATATGCGGCCAAACATGGCGCCATGCCATTAATTGCATGCTGCTTTTTAGCTGAGTACTATTAATTAATACTTATACAATTGCCCAAGCCCATATGCGGCTAAGTACTGCTTGCTAGTGCATGCAAATGCCAATGCCTACATGCGGCTAAGCACTGTTTGCTTGCAAAAATATTTAATGGCCATGCGGCCAAGGCAATTAATGCTCATACGGCTCAGCAAATTCCCATAGGTCAAATTTGGTAAAATAAAATTTTCTGTAACATGAAACCATCAAATAACAAGATTATGCAGGTTTGATAGATCAAACTCATGAAAACCAAAAATATCACAAAGCTAGATCTACAAGAATATAACCACGGAAATGAAAAATCCTAAAGTACTAAAGTTGGTTAGAAATACATGAGGAAGACAATGGAATAATAAAAATGGGCTTCCTCCATGAAGCAAGATGCACTTGCCTAAACCTTCCACTCTCAGGTTGGTGGAGAAGTAATGGTGGAGAAGAAAAAAGTTAATGTGGAGAGAGAAATGTTTGGTGGGATATAAATAAAGAAGGTAGTGGTAGGTGGGAGTGGTTTGGTTCACATAAAATCAAGCAAAACCGAACCATGCAAAACCAAGCCAAACCAAGTCAAGTCGGGCCGAACCAAACATGGAGACATGCAATATGAGTTTAATTACGTATACCAAAATACGTAATACGAACAATGGTCTTTACACCCGTCACCACTGAATGGACTTTTTCTCGACGGTGGCCTCTCTCCCCCGACACGTTGTCTCCGACGTGCTTCTCCTCTCCGATGTCGCGGTGCTCGTCACCCCTCTTGTGCATGCGCCGGTGACCCCCCTCCTCCTTGGCCAGACGCTGCCGTTTGTCGGCCTGGACTTCCCTCCGGGTCTTCTTCTCAGCCCCAGGCTGGGAGCTCGGTCCGGCTTTGCTCCGCCTAACCGGCCGGTCGTGGGTTCGTATAGAATCCCCATTGGCCCCTCCCCGACGGCCGCACCCAACGCCAGAACCTTCTGTCAGTTCGGCACGGTCTCCGAGGAGACCTCATCGGGCAACTCGTTAGTCCCAGCTATCTCCATCCTGGAGCAGCTCCCGCTCTCTTTGATTGTTGCACCTTGTTCGGGTATAGCTGGTCTATCATTTGAAATTTCAAACGAGCTTCACGTGGTCTCCGGCAAGGCATGCTTGGGTGTGGTGCCCACTGCACCTTTGGTCCCTTCGGGGCTCGTGCATTCCTTGCCTCAGCGCCCGTCTTCAGGTACACTTATGGCGCCTTCGCTTGTTGCACCTAGTGGAAGCACATGCTTGCATGACTCGCCTCAGCGCCTGTCTTCTGGCATGCTTATGGTGCCTCTACTTGCAGCGCCTAGTGATAGCACATGCTTTGCGTCTTCGAATATAGCGCCCAACGACAGACCATCAGTTCAGGTGCCATCCTTGGATAAAGTCCATCAGCAGGTGCCAACTTCAGCTGCTGTGGGCACTATTCACCTTGCGGTAGTGAGCGCCCAGGATTTCTTGGCTCCATCTCTGCTGGCGCCATCTTTGGCTGATGCTCATCATCTGGCGCCATCCTCGATTGTGGGCACACTTCTCCACACGGAAGCGGGCGCCCAGGATTCTATGGCGCCATGCAATAGAAGCTTTTTGAGACCGTGCCAGTTGACGCCTCTTCAGGTGTCTGGCGGAGTGAGCCACGTATGTGGCGTCGCCCCTTGCACACCCTTCATGGAGCCGAGCCCTTCGCTTGCGGCGTTCACCACCACTCGTCTAGCGAGCGCCTACCGACGACTTTCTAGTGCTAGCGCAATCCTTTCCAGTTGAGACTTATCGCTCAGCCTCCACCGTGGTACCCTAGCCCCCCACGGCGACTTCTGCAGGCATGGTAGTAAGCGTACATTTGGATAGCTGGCCCTCTCATCTGCTCCAAGTGTAGTCTTATACCGACAGGCTTAGACCGTTGTACCTGGCCCGGCCCCTCAGATCTTTTTAGATATTGATCTTCCGGAAGTCGACTGTGCTATAAACCTGCATGAGATTCTGGTGCCATTCTCGGAGTCTGAATTGATATCGTTGTCAACCTCCTTCTCGTACACCTTTGGCCTCAAATTTCTTATCAGCTACCCAAAACTTGTAAAACCCCAGAATTTTTGGATTATTTTTTTTATTTATTTATTTGGCTTAAATAGAATTTTATGAAATTTGTGAATATCTTTAAATTAAATAGTTATTATTATAGATGACCTTAGCCATGGTTGAGTTTGAATATGTAAGATGACTAGAAAGTATGGCATGCCTAGCATTGTTGGGTGCTTTAACTAGCATGCTAGCCATGTTAGGAGTGCCATGGTCATACGGTAGTCCCTTGCATGTTAACCATTCAAATAATGGCACAAGTCGTTATTTAAATAATTAGTAAGAAAGTCTTTATGACTTTTTAGGAGATCCGGTTGCACCAAACCTTCCCAAACCTCTTCCAAGCCGAACCCAACCCTATGTAGACATGTTGGACATTAATAAATAAAAATAATTATATTTATTTGTATTTAATTCAGATTTTGTAGTGTAATTACATAGATAGAATTAAATAGTTCTATATTAGGAAACCCCTGTTTAAATTCTCAATCCAATCAACTAGCCAACTCATCAAACAACCAAATCATGCCAAGTGGACCTCCACCATGTTAATTTTATCCAAGAAAACCCTCCATGCCTAAATACATCAAATTAAATAGGATTTAAATTCTAGATTGCTTAAAATTCATTTAAGGATATGTTAAATATACCAACTTATCCCAAATCTTAACCAAATCCTAATCATTCTTTCCCCACCTTATGGCCGACCACTTATCCCTATCCCCTCTCTATTTTTGGCAGCAAATCCCCTCCTCATAGCCTCTACACATCATCCCTTCATTATACATCTTCCCCTCCTTCACAAAAAATCATCTCCTCCACCATACATCCATCCAACCCCTCAAAACAAACCCTAAAAAACTCCATCCTCCCCATCCAACCCTCTAAAGCCATTATCAACTCTTCCATACTCATCAAAAGAGGTTTAGCAAGTGAGGATAGCGGAAAAGATTGGAGCTGTAGTGAAGAGAAGTCATCACCACCCTTTCTAGCAAGGATCTTTGGTAAGAACTCTAATCTTTTCTTCTAAAAACCTTTGCTAAAATTTTGTAGAAGATATGTTATTAAATCTGTAAAAATTATATTTTGATAAATTTTGTTATATTCAATCATCCATAAAAGTTTCATGTATTATAGGCATAATATCCATGTTCCGGTAGGGTCAAATTAACACCGTTGTGAAGGAACTACTAGTTATTGATGCCTATTCATGAAACTAAATTTTATGTTTATTCATATACATAAATTAGGATTTTTAGGTATTTTTGCATGAATTTAGTGACTCAATTCTGGTCGAGAAAATTATAGGTCAAAACTAGCTAATTTCGGACGACCTGCTGACCTAGAATGACCCGAACTTGTAGTATAATCTTACCCTTGTATCTCTGATGCTATTCTGAAAAATAAAGTATTTTACTTTTTTTTAAATTATATTTTTGGGTTATTTTATCAATTATGAGTTAATATTAACTATGTTCCGGACAAGTTTCGGGTTAACTAGCTAACTTAGTAATCAACTAGTCATAAATGCCTTTACAAATATTAATTCTATAATTTTAGAGTTAATTCTATATAAAATTAGTTTAAATAATATTTTAATGATTTTTATATGATTTCTAAGTATAGTATTGAAGTAGGGTCATAACTGACTAATTGGGAGTTGGAAACCCAAAAAACTGTGTTCGGTGTCTCGTGGAGCCTGTATGTGATTGTATAGGTCTAAAGGGTCCCACGAGAAATTGAATATAATCTTAAATCATTATCTTGACTAATTAAGTCATATTGTAAGTTCATGAGTAGTGGATTAATTTAGTTAATTAATTATCTAGGAGCGTCGGGTTCCAGAGGCGTGGACACGGGAGCGAAACTTCATCCTCATATCGCGGAACCAGGTAAGTATGCCTTGCCTCCCTCTACAGTTTATTTACATGCATATTTCTATTATTATATAGTTTTACTAGTTGATTATTGACATGTGATTTGTATATCGTGCATGCTAGTATTTATATATAGTTCTTGTTCATAGTTAATTTTGTAGTTCATATTGGATTGGTTCTACCGTGTATCTTAATTGGGTCGTGTCGTGTCATCACCTGTACTTGGACTGAGTCACATTGTGTTAAAGGATGAATAAGTTATAATAGAACTGCTGTACCTTAAATTCTTGAAGCTAACCTGCGAGTCCACATTAGGGGCGAGGATTAGTAGTTATTTGTATCTTGATTTCGTGAAGCTAACCTGTGAGTCTACATTAGGACGAGGGTTAGTAGTTATCTGTTTCGCACCTGCGAGTCCACACTAGGGGCGAGGGTGATTCTTGAAGCTAACCTGCAAGTCCACTCTAGCGGCGAGGGTTAGTAGTTATCTGTTCCGCACCTGCGAGTCCACACTAAGGGCGAGGGTGATTCTTGAAGCTAACCTGCGAGTCCACACTAGAGGCGAGGGTTAGTAGTTATCTGTTCCGCACCTGCGAGTCCATACTAGGGACAAGGGTGTTTCCTTGAAGCTAACCTGCGAGTCCACACTAGGGGCGAGGGTTAGTAGTTGTTCAAACCTGCGAGTCCATACTAGAGGCGAGGGTTTGAGTATTCCATTGGTTATCCGTTGACATCGTAACATCGTGTTCTTTTGTTCTCCTCCAGCAGTTCGTTTATGCGTAGTGGTTCATCCAGTCGTATATAGTCGTATTTTCGTGTTGATTGGTCTTTTCCTGTTTATTTTCTGTATTTTCTTTATTGCATGATAAACTGCTAGATAGGCATGTTTTTATGTATCTTGCTATGTCCCCTGAGGACATGATGAACTCTTCAGGTTTAGTGATTGTATGGAGATAGCTAGTATTTCTGGATGGCGGATGAGATGATACGCTTGCGAGATTCGGGTATCGTTATTACGTTTGTTATCCTTTCGTACTTTGCATTCCTATTCATGAGATATCCTGCTTATTGATTCAGTTTAGAGACTCTTATTGTATTCTTTGAGTCTTATCGGACATATATGCTAGTGGACTGCAGACCATGACCCATGGTGTTCATTCATGCTTCGTACACTTATTGTGGATTTGAGATATAGATTTGTTTTGCCATGATTTGGCAGTTTACCATAGCCGTAACAGCGTTTATGTATTCGAGTCGGGCTGGAGTCTGCTTGATGCGTAGCTGGCTTGCTCACGCTCTTACGTCCGAAAAGCAGGTGCGGGTCGTGACAAGTTTTTTTGGTGGCCCATACAGGTTGGAGCATATCGTATCGGTTACGTAACTGTACTGATACGAGCCAGCGAATATGACTAAACCTTTAGAAATCTCAATCCACTATGCCTTGAAAAAATCTCTTAGAAATTTTTCGACCGCCATTGAACTTCGTATTTACTCTCGATTACTCTTCCTTTGCTTTCTCGTATCCTTGATTCTTGTCTCTTCCTATTTCAGAACGACGAATAATCGTACTATATAGGATTTATCAAAAAGAATTCTTAAGTTATAGTGTAAGTTTGCTTATTGTATTGTGATTGCTTGATAGATAAGGGAAATTATAGATGCCATATGGCGTAGGACATCATGTGTTTGATGAGGTAGTTTGACCAAAGGTGGGTAGACGTTCTAGAAATGGCTAAATGATCATACTAGGTTACGCCCTTTATGGTAGTCGCTTGATCAAGAATAGAGTAGTAGTTTTAGAGTAGAGACTGACCCTGTACTAGAAGAACCTAAATATAGGCTAACCCAGCCCATTTAGCATTATACCCTACCAGTTGTAAAGTTAGGATTAGACAGATTGGTAGATATCACTTAGATTGATTAGGTGACATGAGACTTATATAGTTGTGACAATAATATGGTTAGAAGGGCAAACCTTCAACGTCATTATTGTAAGACCGCTGATACCAAGAATAGCGACTAGAGATAACCATCAATAGTTTTATGATAGAGATGTAGTAAACCAAACTATTTAGGATTGATTATTACTTGAGTTATTAGGAGACACCGTAGTGACATAGAGTATTCTTTGAAATATTCCTAGTTACACTAGCGCGGTTCTTTGTTAGTGAGCCTAATTTTAATTTCGAGGACAAAATTCTTTTAAGGTGGGTAGGATGTAAAACCCCAGAATTTTTGGATTATTTTATTTATTTATTTATTTGGCTTAAATAGAATTTTATGAAATTTGTGAATATCTTTAAATTAAATAGTTATTATTATAAATGACCTTAGCCATGGTTGAGTTTGAATATGCAAGATGACTAGAAAGTATGGCATGCCTAGCATTGTTGGGTGCTTTAACTAGCATGCTAGCCATGTTAGGAGTGCCATGGTCATACGGTAGTCCCTTGCATGTTAACCATTCAAATAATGGCACAAGTCGTAATTTTTATTTAAATAATTAGTAAGAAAGCCTTTATGATTTTTTAGGAGACCCGGTTGCACCAAACATTCCCAAACCTCTTCCAAGCCGAACCCAACCCTATGTAGGCATGTTGGGCATTAATAAATAATAATAATTACATTTATTTGTATTTAATTCAGATTTTGTAGTGTAATTACATAGATAGAATTAAATAGTTCTATATTAGGAAACCCCTTTTTAAATCCTCAATCCAATCAACTAGCCAACTCATCAAACATCCAAATCATGCCAAGTGGACCCCCACCATGTTAATTTTAGCCAAGCAAACCCCCTATGGCTAAATGTATCAAATTAAATAGGATTTAAATTCTAGATTGCTTAAAATTCATTTAAGGATATGTTAAATATACCAACTTATCCCAAATCTTAACCAAATCCTAATCTTTCTTTCCCCACCTTGTGGCCGACCAATTATCCCTATCCCCTCTCTATTTTTGGCAGCAATCCCCCTCCTCATAGCCTCCATACATCATCCCTTCATTATACATCTTCCCCTCCTTCACAAAAACTCATCTCCTCCACCATACATCCATCCAACCCCTCAAAACAAACCCTAAAAAACTCCATCCAACCCTCTATAGCTATTATCAACTCTCCCATACTCGTCAAGAGAGGTTTAGCAAGCGAGAATAGTGGAAAAGATTGGAGCTGTGGTGAAGAGAAGTCATCACCACCCTTTCTAGCAAGGATCTTTGGTAAGCACTCTAATCTTTTCTTCTAAAAACCTTTACTAAAATTCTGTAGAATATATATTACTAAATCTGAAGAAATTATATTTTGATGAATTTTGTTATATTTAATCATCCATAAAGTTTCATGTATTATAGGCATAATATCCATGTTCCGGTAGGGTCAAATTAACACCATTGTGAAGGAACTACTAGTTATTGATGCCTATTTTTGAAACTGAATTTTATGTGTATTCATATACATAAATTAGGATTTTTTGGTATTTTTTCATGAATTTAGTGACTCAATTCTGGTCGAAAAAATTATAGGTCAAAACTAGCTAATTTCGGGCGACCTGCTGACCTAGAATGACCCGAACTTGTAATATAATCTTATCCTTGTATCTCTGATGTTATTCTGGAAAATAAAGTATTTTAATTCTTTTTAAATTATATTTTTGAGTTATTTTATCAATTATGAGTAATTAACTATGTTCCGGACAAGTTTTGGGTTAACTAGCTAACTTAGTAATCAACTAGTCATAAATGCCTTTAGAAACATTACTTCTGTAATTTTAGAGTTAATTCTATATAAAATTAGTTTAAATAATATTTTAATTAATTTTATATGATTTCTAAGTATAGTATTGAAGTAGGATCATAACTGACTAATTGGGAGTTGGAAACCCAAAAAACTGTGTTCGGTGTCTCGTGGAGCCTGTATGTGATTGTATAGGTCTAAAGGGTCCCACGAGAAATTGAATATAATCTTAAATAATTATCTTGACTAATTAAGTCATATTGTAAGTTCATGAGTAGTGGATTAATTTAGTTAATTAATTATCTAGGAGCGTCGGGTTCCAGAGGCGTGGACACAGGAGCAAAACTTCATCCTCACATCGCGGAACCAGGTAAGTATGCCTTGCCTCCCTCTACAGTTTATTTACATGCATATTTCTATTATTATATAGTTTTACTAGTTGATTCTTGACATGTGATTTGTATATCGTGCATGCTAGTATTTATATATATAGTTCTTGTTCATAGTTAATTTTGTAGTTCATATTGGATTGGTTCTACCGTGTATCTTGATTGGGTCGTGTCGTGTCATCACCTGTACTTGGACTGAGTCGCATTGTGTTAAAGGATGAATAAGTCATAACGGAACTGCTGTACCTTAAATTCTTGAAGCTAACCTACGAGTCCACATTAGGGGCGAGGGTTAGTAGTTATTTGTATCTTGATTTTGTGAAGCTAACCTGTGAGTCCACATTAGGACGAGGGTTAGTAGTTATCTGTTCTGCACCTGCTAGTCCATACTAGGGGTGAGGGTGATTCTTGAAGCTAACCTGCGAGTCCACTCTAAGGGCGAGGGTTAGTAGTTATCTATTCCGCACCTGCGAGTCCACACTAGGGGCGAGGGTTATTCTTGAAGCTAACCTGCGAGTCCACACTAGAGGTGAGGGTTAATAGTTATCTGTTCGGCACCTGCGAGTCCACACTAGGGGCGAGGGTGTTTCCTTGAAGCTAACCTGCGAGTCCACACTAGGGGCGAGGGTTAGCAGTTGTTCAAACCTGCGAGTCCATACTAGGGGCGAGGGTTTGAGTATTCGATTGGTTATCCATTGACATTGTGACATCGTGTTCTCTTGTTCTCCTCCAGCAGTTCGTTTATGCGTAGTGGTTCATCCAGTCATATATAGTCATATTTTCGTATTGATTGGTCTTTTCCTGTTTATTTCCTGTATTTTCTTTATTGCATGATAAACTGCTAGATAGGCATGTTTTTATGTATCTTGCTATGTCCCCTGAGGACATGATTGTAGGAACGAAATAGTAAAGCGTAATACTCTAGAGGGGGGGTGAATAGAGTTGGCAGCGGAATAATGCTAATTAAAAAAGTTAGCAGCACAATCACAGAATATTAATCACAACTGAAATAAATTAAAGACAGAGTTAAGAGAGCAAACGCAAAGACAGCGATGTATACTGGTTTTCCTCTGTTGAGGACTAATCCAGTCGGTAGAACTTTTGCTACCAGTTGAATCCACTATTGGAAAAACTGTAAGTTTTCTTACGAAGTCCTTACAACTTCCACAACGCTAGCTTTGATACGAAGAACTCGTCCAACTTCAAATGTGAAGAGGTATTCTTCAATCAAGCCTTCTGATTACAATCTCTCAGAAACTTCTAAACCGTACCATACTGGCAAATCGACTAGAGGATTGTAATTGGCTTGGGATCTGAAATTGAAAGCTCTAGAAAACTCTTTGGAAGACTGAAAGCTTTAGATAGAGAGAAGATTGAAAGTGAATGAGTGAGTTGAAATGATCGTAATCCTTCTCTTTTAATAGGAATTCCAAAGGCAGACTTCTGACAGAATTCGGGCAGAATTCGGGCAGAACTCTATGAGCAAATCTCGGTCAAATTCGCAACTGCAGGAGGACCAAGTTCCAAGGATTCAAAATCACAACGGCCACCAACCGAACTCTGGCCGAACTCGGTCCGAGTTCTGTCGGGGTTAAGTCAGGGTTTAGTTAGGGTTTTAAAAAGCTTTTTGGTGATTTTTGAAAACATTTTTGTAAACCTTTTTGAGAGGTCATTTTAAAAATATTTTGAACTCATTTAAGGGTAGCCTATTTGCCAGTACGACTCGGTGTACAACATATTCCTAGACTCAAATAAAATGAAAAATACATTGCATAAGGAATTACAGACTCGAGTAGGCAAACAGATCTTCGGTCTTGAATTCAGTGGATAGCCATTCTTGATCATGTCCAAGAGTCCGAGATGTCCCGACTAGCTTCGTATATCCAGACAGAGTTTAATCAATTATTAAAATCAGGTTGACCATATGACCAATGGGCCAACAATCTTCCCCATTTTGATAATTGACAAACTATAAATGATATAACATTAAGCTTGTTCAAAATATCAAAAAGTAGAATTGTTCATATCCTGTATTATCTCAAAAAAAAATGTTAGATCTTTTAATTTTTCTCCCCCTTTGTCACTTAGCAAAATAATTGCAAAAGATAAAGCTCCCCCGCAATCAATGGATAAGTAACAAATAGTGAGAAAATACATATAAAAGAAATAAGGCAGAAATAAAAGAAAAATATCACAGGCATGTATTGTTGCAGAAGAAAAATCATCACAGGCTTGTAATTTCACAGGCAGTTATAAAGAATGAAGCAATATAAGAAATAGTGCTATCATAAACTGAAACAGAAACAAAGTGCTGAAATAAACTAGAATGCCATAAACTGAGGCAGAAAAAAAAATATGTCCATGAAAAGAAAAGAGTACTGAAGCAAACTAGAAAGTGCTAATAATAATCAAAAAGTACTGATAATAACTTGGAATATCGAAGCATTTCCAAGTGCACAATAAAATATCACTCAAAATTATATAGTCACATCTCCTCATCATCATCCTCATCATCATCATCAGCTCGACCAGCATGTCCTGAAGTACCAGCTCCAGAGGTACCAGCGCCAGAAGGATGAGGAGGGGCGCCAGCGTAGAACTCACCAACAAAGTCACGAGGTGGAGCACGATCAGGACGGTACCAATCATAGGCGTTATCGAGCTGGAAGTAGGCATGAACAGCCTCATCCTCACAGCGGTAACCAGGGAAAGCTGGATCTCTAGGGATGGAACCGGCTGAATGACCAGTCTGGGCGAAACAAAGATCAGCTAAGGAATTTGCAAGCACCTGATAACGGAGGACATCGCGGAACTCACGCTCGCGAGCCATGTCCGTCATCGAGACGTGCAAAGCAGATAAATGCTGATGTATGCCCTCAAATGTCATGGCATACTGATGAGGTGGTGGAGGAGGTGCAGTAGGAGGAGCAGGAGGTGGAGCTGAAGCAGTCATGCTACGACGAGATAACTGAAGAAACTTGGACTCAGGGTCCTGAGTACAAGTCGACAAATCGATATCGAAGCGCTGAAAGATGCGTGGAAGAATCATCGCGTAAGAGAGATTTCTATCTCTTGTACGACAACGACCCATCATCTGAATCATGGTCTTAGGGGCAGAAAATGGAATCCCCTTAAGAATGTGGTATATGGCAGACAGCTCAAGAGAATTCACATCATCCTTTGAAGTAGATTTTGAAAGAATAGTGGAATAGATGATGCAATGCAATTCATAGTTAAACAAGTTCAGTTTGTTAGCCTTGAACTTTCCACAGCGTACTCTATCAGGTGCACAGAGTTCCGCTTTGAAACTGGCGAGTGTCGTGCCTTCGGGAAAATCAAATTCAGTGATGTCAACTAGCGGTGCACCTTCATTAGGGATACCAAGGATCTCCGCTAAGAGGTCATCATTGAAATTGATATCAATACCTCCAACACGAGTGCTCACATCAAAAGTGTTTAATATGAGATTGCAATAAAATAATCTAATGGCATTAGTTGCTATAAGGAAGCAGATTTTAACAAAAAGACGTAACCCTAATACCTCAAAGAAATGACGATGATCAGGAAATACAGTTCATTTGACTGGAGCGCCTGTGCATATGGATCTCATGGAGAAGTCTCCATACCACAGTAGGGCTTGGTCTAGGGTTTGAAAGAAAAACCCGTCGAACGCACCGTCGCTCGTTTGGACCGGTGAGAAGAGGGAATCCGTATGCGGATGCGAAGATGACACTTCATCACTAGGGTTCGTCTTCTTCCTCTTTGAAGGATTGAATTTGGGTGCCATTTGTGCAAATTGAAATAAAAATACACTAATTGAAAAGTGGAGAAAGATGGAGTTATACCTCCCGAAATCAAAGTATGTCGAAAAGAACGACGAACTCCGCACGAATCCAAATTTTGGATTGATTTCACCACTTGGATTGGAAGAAGGAGGGTGGTGAAAAGCTAGGGTTCGGGGCTCCTTCGCGGCTGCTGCTGCTGTTGTGATTAGTTTTGAAGCAATGAAGAAGAAAGGCTTCTCGGGTTCTGTATATATAACCTGATACCCTCAACCGAACTCGGGCCGAATTCGGTCAGAGCTCTGGCCGAATTCGCCTAGGGTTCTTTATAGTTGATTTTTGCCATTCTTTTTTATTGTCTTATTTCAAATATTTAATTCAGAGATTAGTCATTTCAACATCAATTAACATAATTAATATTATGTTATAGATTAAATGTCGTTACACAGCGACTGTTTCAGATTAGCTGTAGGGGTACTGTCCCAGCTGGCGGAGGTTCACCGGGAAACTCTTAAGTACCGCTTCGCTTCAACCGTAGTTGCGGTGACAGACAGACTCTTTATTGGCTTGTCTCTAACACAATTTTTGCGTAATGATATATAATCATAAAACAAAATTAATTAATATTATTAACGTCCAAAATTCCTAATTCTCGACGTAAATAATTGAAACGATCTTTCGCTAGAGGTTTAGTGAAGATGTCAGCTAGTTGATTTTTAGTATCTATGTACACAAGGTTTATATCTCCATTTTGATGATGATCTCTAAGAAAGTGATGTCGAATCTCGATATGTTTAGTACGAGAGTGACATACTGGATTCTTAGTCAAATTAATAGTGCCCGTGTTATCACAGAAAAAGGGAATATGTGTGTAAAATAAATCATAGTCTTCTAGGGTTTATTTCATCCATAAAATCTGAGCACAACAACGTCCTGCGGCGATGTACTCAGCCTCTGTTGTTGATAAGGCTACAGAATTTTGCTTTTTACTAAACCATGAGACTAAAGCCTTGTCTAAGAAATGACATGTGCCACTGGTACTTTTTCTATCAACTTTGCATCCAGCAAAATCTGCATCTGAATAACCAATAAGGTCAAAGGACTTAGTTTTGGGATACCACAAGCCAACAGAAGAAGTGCCCTTAAGGTATCGAAAGATACGCTTAACTGCGGACAGATGTGATTTCTTTGGGTTAGCTTGAAAACGTGCACACAGGCAAACACTAAACATTATATCTGGACGACTAGCAGTTAAATAAAGTAAACTACCAATCATACCTCGATACTTACGTGTGTCGATTAGCTTGCCTTGTTCATCTGAATCAAGCTTTGTTGAAGTTGCCATTGGAGTGCCAATAGGTTTGACATTGTCCAGATCAAACTTCTTTAGTAGGTCTTTTGTGTACTTGGCTTGATTTATAAATGTCCCATTATCAGTTTGTTTGATTTGCAATCCGAGAAAGAATTTCAGCTCTCCCATCATGCTCATCTCAAACTCATTCTGCATACACTTAGAAAATTCTTGACACAGAGATTCATCAGTAGATCTAAATATAATATCATCAACATAGATTTGAATTAAAAGAAGTTTGCCATTAAAAGACTTAATAAACAGTGTAGTGTCAACCTTGCCTTTTGAAAAACCGTTGTCAAGTAGAAAAGAGCTTAGACGATCATACCAAGCACGAGGGGCTTGTTTTAAACAGTATAAGGCTTTCTTCAACTTAAAAACGTGATCAGGGTTTTTGAAATCCGTAAAACCTGGAGGTTGTGCTACAAAAACTTCTTCTTTTATAAAACCATTTAAAAAAGCACTCTTGACATCCATTTGAAATAGTTTGAAATTATCAAAACATGCAAATGCATATAACATGCGAATGGATTCTAATCTCGCAACTGGGGCATAAGTCTCATCGTAGTCGATACCTTCTTCTTGATTGTATCCTTGAGCTACGAGTCGAGCCTTATTACGAGTCACTGAACCATTCTCATTTAGTTTATTTCTGAATACCCAACGGGTGCCAATGACCGGATGATCAATAGGCCTGGGAACAAGTTCCCAAACTCGATTCCGTTCAAATTGGTTTAATTCCTCTTGCATAGCATCTATCCAAAAGCTATCACTACATGCTTCATCAATAGTTTTGGGTTCTAACTGTGAAATAAATGCAACACTAGAAACAATATCTCTACTGGATGTACGAGTACTTACTCCTTTGGTAATATCACCAATTACCAAATCTTTTGGATGATCAGCTGTAAATTTTAACCTTTTCGATAGATTCTAAAGATAGCTGGTTCCTGGATCTTCTCTAGAAGGTTCAGCTAGTGCAGAGCTTGGTTGAGGATCAGCTGATGTTGAGCTTGATGCAGTCAGATCTTCATCACTGTCATCGATAGTCATTTGATTTAGTTCATCAAAAGTGACGTTGATTGACTCTTCGATGATCATGGTTCGTTTGTTGAAGACTCTGTATCCTTTGCTCTTGGCCGCATAACTTGAATGTGGATCTGGTAGCTTTGTTCTTTTCATATTGGCTGCATATCGAGTCCTTCTTGAATGTAATGTCCTGTAAACCGCGTACTAGCTTCTTTATGGATAATCTTGAGATCGTATCCATATTAGCGTGACCGAGTCTCATATTCCATAGATGACTCTCATCACTCTTGGCTATTAAGCATCTACCTGAAATGTTAGTTTCTTCTAACAAATAGAAAACATATATATTGTCTTCCCTGATACCTTCAAAGATAGTACTACCAGTTAAGCTATCAACTATAGTATATTTGTCTTTACCAAAGTTGATGCCATAACCATGGTCAGCTAGATGACTTATGCTGAGTAGATTATGTTTCAACTCGGTAACCAGACAGACATCCTTAATCACAGGATAGGGAGACTTACCAACATCACCGATACCAATAATATACCCTTTCAAGTTATTACCGAAGGAGACATAGCCTTCCTTCTTTTTCTTCGACAGTGTTGTAAATAGAGTAGCGTCACCGGTCATATGCCGTGAGCAATCGCTGTCAAGGATCCATTTGCTTCTAGCATGTAAAGGGTGTTCCACCTACAAAACAGTTTGTAGATGAAACTTTTGGTACCCATTTCTTGTAGGGTCCTGAATTGTTAGCTTTTGGTATCCAAGCATAAATATTTAAATCAACAAGCTTTCTCATTCTACATGCAGATAAAATATGACCAATGAGGCCACAATAATGACATTGTGCATGTCGAGTGTTGAAAGCTGAGTGGTGTGCATGGTTGGTAGGTTTAGGTTTTCTAGTATAGAAGAAAGCATACCTATAATCCTGTTTGGGCTTAACCTTTTGGGGTAAAGGTTTTATATGGTTAGGTCTGACAGTGTTTGGCTTGGGAATGTTTCGATTTTTCGGTAAGTGACACGTGTTAGGGAAGGAAGCAACAGGCTCAGGCTATTTTCCTAACCTAATTTTCAATCTTTTGGAAGTGTCATACAACTTAGTATAATCAGAAGTGAGTATTTCTATTCTGATTTGTGCACATCGAAGACTTTTCTTCTCTATAGAAAGTTCTTCCTTGAGTTGGTCAATAATTTTGTCTTTCTCTTCAGATGACTTGGTAGTCTTGTGTAATAAGAGCTTTGTTGAAAAAAGCTCACCAGACTCACTAATATTATTTCTAACCTCAGCTAGTAGGTCGGTAAGTCTACCTATTTCACCTTTGTACTCTTTGAGTACCTTCTTAGAGGTCTGATACTTGCTACGCAGTTTCTTGTAATCAGTCATCAGGTCACTGAAGGCATCTCCTAATTGCTCAAAGGTGAAGTCATCATAAGTATCAACTACAGGTTTAGTAAGTACCTGATCGGATGCCATAAAGCATACGTTTGCAGCGTCTTCTGATTGTTCGTCTTCTGAGTCGCTGGCTTCACTTTCATGCCATATGCTGGTATTGGCATATCTCCTAGATGTTGATTTCTTCAGGTTCCCTTTTTCATACCTGTTGCTCTTTTTGCTTGATGATGAGTTTGTGGGACAATCCTTCTTTATGTGTCCCTTCTTCTTGCAGCCATAGAAGACAGCATCTTCTTGATACCAGTTGTTGCTGTTGTTTTCTTTGACTCTCTTCTCATGTCTCATAAATCTTTTGAACTTCCTTGCTAGGAGTGCTTGATCTTCAGCGTCAGATCCACTGCTGTCTGAATCAGCTTCAGCAGCTTTTCTGTGCTGAGCCTTGAAAGCGATCATCTTTTCCTATGGTACAGGTTCTTCAAAATCTTATAGCTCCAGTTCATGAGTGAGTAGTTTACCCATGAGTACTTCGAGGGACATAGTTGTGAGATCGTTCCCTTCAATGATTGTAGTAGCCTTCGGAATCCAGTTCTTGGTGAGAGCTCGCAGGAGTTTGCGAATCTTTTCATGGTTACTGTAATCTTTGCCTAAGGAGGACAAAGGATTTACAATATCCAAGAATCTCTCGAACATTTGTGCAACTGTTTCGTTGGGCTTCATCTTGAACACCTCGTACTCTTGAGTAAGTCTGCTGACTTTAGATTCTTTGACTTGAGTCGTGCCTTTATGTGTGACTTCAAGTAGCTTCCACACTTCATTAGCCGTTGTGCAGATAGACACCCTGTTAAATTCAGTTCTGTCTAAAGCACAAAAAAGAGCACTAATGGCACGTGCGTCAAGACTGGCCCTTTTCTTTTCTTTCTTTGTATATTTGATATAGGGTTTTTCAACTAAAACTCTATCAAAATTTATACGAGGTGGCTTTTGATAGCCATCAAGAACAATGGACCATAAATCAAAGTCAAGTGATTTCAAGAAGAAACTCATTCGTATTTTCCAATAGGTATAGTTCGTACCATCAAATAGTGGGGGTCTGTTTGTGGCCTGGCCTTCACTTGTGAATTTCATAGTTGCCATGTGTTGTGCTGTGATCTATATAACAGTTAATTAAAATGAATAAATAATTACACTGTTACCTTTGCTTTACCTGTAACACCCGCTCTGATACCAATTGTAGGAACGAAATAGTAAAGCGTAATACTCTAGAGGGGGGGTGAATAGAGTTGGCAGCGGAATAATGCTAATTAAAAAAGTTAGCAGCACAATCACAGAATATTAATCACAACTGAAATAAAGTAAAGACATAGTTAAGAGAGCAAACGCAAAAACAGCGATGTATACTGGTTTCCCTCTGTTGAGGACTAATCCAGTCGGTAGAACTCTTGCTACCAGTTGAATCCACTATTGGAAAAACTGCAAGTTTTCTTACAAAGTCCTTGCAACTTCTACAATGCGAGCTTTGATACGAAGAACTCGTCCAACTTCAAATGTGAAGAGGTATTCTTCAATCAAGCCTTCTGATTACAATCTCTCAGAAACTTCTAGACCGTACCGCACTGGCAAATCGACTAGAGGATTGTAATTGGCTTGGAATCTAAAATTGAAAGCTCTAGAAAACTGTTTGGAAGACTGAAAGCTTTAGATAGAGAGAAGATTGAAAGTGAATGAGTGAGTTGAAATGATCGAAATCCTTCTCTATTTATAGGAATTCCAAAGGTAGACTTCTGACAGAATTTGGGCAGAATTCGGGCAGAACTCTATGAGCAAATCTCGGTCAAATCCGCAACTGCAGGAGGACCAAGTTCCAAGGATTCAAAATCACAACGACCACCAACCGAACTCTGGCCGAACTCTGGCCGAACTCGGTCCGAGTTCTGTCAGGGTTAAGTCAGGGTTTAGTTTGGGTTTTAAAAAGCTTTTTGGTGATTTTTGAAAACCTTTTTGAAAACCTTTTTGTAAACCTTTTTGAGATATCATTTTAAAAATATTTTAAACTCATTTAAGGGTAGCCTATTTGCCAGTACGACTCGATGTACAACATATTCCTAGACTCAAATAAAATGAAAAATATATTGCATAAGGAATTACAGACTCGAGTAGGCAAACAGATCTTCGGTCTTGAATTCAGTGGATAGCCATTCTTGATCATGTCCAAGAGTTCGAGATGTCCCGACTAGCTTCGTATATCCAGACAGAGTTTAATCAATTATTAAAATCAGGTTGACCATATGACCAATGGGCCAACAATGATGATCTCTTCAGGTTTAGTGATTGCATAGAGATAGCTAGTAGTTCTGGATGGCGGATGAGATGATACGCTTGCGGGATTCGGGTATCATTATTATATTTTTTATCCTTTCATACTTTGCATTCCTATTCATGAGATATCCTGCTTATTGATTCAGTTTAGAGACTCTTATTGTATTCTTTGAGTCTTATCGAACATATATGCTAGTGGACTGCAGACCATGATCGATAGTGTTTATTCATGCTTCGTACACTTATTGTGGATTTGAGATATAGATTTGTTTTGTCATGATTTGGCAGTTTACTATAGCCGTGACAGCGTTTATGTATTCGAGTCGGGCTGGAGTCCGCTTGATGCGTAGCTGGCTTGCTCAGGCTCTCACGTCCGAAAAGCGGGTGCGGGTCGTGACAAAACTTCAGAGGGTCTAGGAAGTGATAGCCAGCTGGGGGCTCTCTTCAGCGTATTGGGTTACACTCCTTGATCCCAAGCACATTCTATTACACCTTTCTTCAGAGTCGGACCATAGGATCGTTTGGACTCGCGGCACAAGCAGGATTGACACACACACCATGAAAATCCTCAGATGGTCCCAAGACTTCAACACCAAGGATGACTCAACGACCGTTTTGTCTTGTGTGACCCTACCCAACCTCCCCCTCATCTGCTTCGTCCCAGCAGCGCTAAAGCACATTGCCAACTCTGGCACGTTTGTGGCTACGACTGAAGAAACGTGAAACCTAACCAAAGCTAATTATGCCAAAGTTTGTGTGGAGCTCGATCCATCCAAGGATCTCCCTAAGCACATTCTAATATCTCTAGGTAACAGGTCTCACACTCAACAAATTTTATACGACAACATCATTATCTTCTGCAAACAGTGCCACACATACGGACACTCTTTCGAGCAATGTTATCGTTCCCACCTGGAGCTGAAGAAGAAGACTGCAACCCAGAATAACAACCCCACCAACAAGACCGGACCTTCCGATCAATGCCCCAAATCTCCTCTCCCTCCTTTGATGAACACTCATACCCGATTTGAAGAAAGTGTCGGACCCTCCGACACTCAAGATTCATCCCCTTCATGCAGAGCTTCTCCAACGCTCACACCAAACCCCCCTCTTTGAAACTCGCCAACAAATTCGAGGCCCTCGCCCAGGACATCACTGAAGATCACATAGAGTGTACCCCCTCTTACACCAATCAGGAACGAAAAGATGTTACAGCAGAAGAAAACAGAAACATAGTCGCAGACAACCTCGGTAACCCATCATCCCAAACCCCTACGGAGACCCACCTCGCGGTAGGACTTTAAGCGATTCGGGACTCACCGATCGTTTTGCGAAACTACTTTAAGTGGATTGCAGAGGCTTACTCCCCGTAGGTTACAACCCAAGAATACACAGTCATGCGAGCTATTACAGACCGCCCAGACTGTGCCTCCTCGATTCCGTCCAGAATGTTGGAGGCCGAACAGGCTATCGATGCGGCACAAGGCATTCAGAACAATGACTATACCACTCTTGAGGTTAATCTGGCAGCCAAAAAGATAGCAGCGGTGTCGGCTTCGTCACGGATCCTACGTCTTCTAGCAGTAGGAGTAAGACTCTATCGATCGACTCCTAGAAACCCCTGTAGTCCGGGCATCGTGATGTGGGTCTGCTTCCGATTCGCCCAGATCATAGCCCCCCACCCTACTTCCCCCTCTCTTTTTGAGACCCCCAGTTTTGCTCGGGCTGGCGAAAGTTGGTTGGGTCGGGGTTTTCCTGCGATCGGTTGTTCTTTTTTCCTTATTTTCTATTTTCATGTCCTCCCGGTGCAGGAGGTTTTGTAGGTGCTTGGGCTATCTCCCGACAGCCCATTTTTGCCGTTAATAAAATTAAATTACTACCATATATATATATATATATATATATATATATATATATATATATATATATATATATATATATATATATATTTGATGGCTCTCCATCCCCTCCAGAGCTCCTTCAATGCCCATGGAGTTTCCCTCCCAGCCAACGCCAGCTAACCCCATCCGTCTCCCCCATCGTCCACCTCTTCCCCTCCTCCCCCATGCCTCCCCGCCACCTCCCTTCTTCGTCCAAACCGCCCTCTCCTGACATCCTTTGTGTCCGGGAGCTACCGGTCCCCACCTTACTGCGTTCCTCTCCCGTTTCCGTCTTCCCCCTCCATGTACCGTCACCGCCGGCAGCACAAGTCTCTTCGTACGACCAGGCGTCCACCCCACCTCGGGCTCCATCGTCGACTTCCCCGCTCCTCCCTCCCCTCTATCCTCGGCTCATCCCCCCCTCCCGGCACATCCCTATCTAGACGGCTGACATCCTTTCCACCGCCGTGCGCTCTCCCCCGGTCCCCTTCGCTCCCCGTCGCCGAGCGCCCCCCCCCCACCGTAACCCTCCCGGCTCCCGTGCCACCTCCTCCCTCGACTTCGAGAAACCTCCCCTCGGCAGAGAGTGGCACTCCTCCCTCTGCGGTGGTGCCTCCCGACCATGCCGCTTCTGGTGAAGGTGGCTGCCGGTTGGCCCCCGTTCGGGTCACATCCGCCGACCTACAGGTATCCTCCTTCCTTGAAGTCGACTCCCCACCACCACCTCCCCCTCCCCCTGCCTCTAGTGCCACCCTAGCCTGGTCACGAGTGCAGCTCGACCAGGTAACCAGGCCCCTCCTTACGGCGAAGCTCCGGTGGGCCCCTCCCCCGTCCCTTCCTGATCCACCCTCGCCATTCCGGCCCCCTCCTGGACTCGCACCACCGCTCCGGTGGCCTCCCTTTGGCGCCTGTTGGCCAGTTTCGGCCCCCCTACCGAGCTCGACGGACTGCTCCAGCAACCCGGCGCTCGCTCCTCGGCTGCCGCAGGGCCTGCCTCGGCTCCCCTCCCAGTGGGCGCGTGGTGCCGAGTGGCACGCCATCCCAGGTCTCGTGCCCATCGCCCACCTGCCCCCTCGGGAAGCCCCCCTCATAAGGTGCGCTCTTACCCATCCACATCGGGGTCCTCGTTTCCTCCGCTTTTCTCGAGAAGCTCTCCACGAGTTTTTATGCAGCTCCCAACAGTTTTTGATCTGCTTTACGCGAGGTCCAATCCCCTCCATTTTATGCTGCAGAGTTTAGACTCTGTCTTCTACGCTGGACCAACCTTGGCGCGTAACGGGCCTGCGTCCCCCTCCACCTCCGCGGGCCTAGCCGTTTTCGCGTTCTCCTTGGGCGCGGGCCATGCACTTACGCCACTAGTTTACGCTCAATCTGTTTTGGGCTCGAGCGCAGGCCTCCACGTGTTGGATCAGCCTCCTTTCCACGAGCTTGAGGGCTCCCACGGTATGGGCCAGCCCTCAGTCTCTATTTCGGGCTCCAGTGCGCCCGGTGGCACCCATGTAGTGGGCCAGCCCTCATCCAATGTTTCGGGCCTCTGCGCGCTCGGTGGCACCCACGTTGTGGGACATCCCTCATCCTTCGTTTCGGGCCTGTTCGCGCCCGGTGGCACCCACATTATGGGCCAGCCCTTACTTGTTGCTGATAGCGTAGCTCGCCCGCCCGGAGGCTCCCACGTAGTGGGTATGCCTCCACCCTCTGTTCCGGGACTCTAGAGCCTGGTGGCTCCCACTTTGTGGGATAGTCCCCCCTCCCGCCGCCGGCCTCCCCTGCGCTAGGACTCTTAACCCCTTCTGCAGGCAGGCCTATCGCCGGAGGCCCTACCATCCCGTCCGCTCCCGCCACCAGCGGCATGCCCGCTACCCCAACCCCACTCCCCTCCCCCACCCACGTGCCTTCCTACGCTGAAGCTTTGCGGCCTGACCGCGAGAAGGTCCTCCCCCCTCCCACGGCAATCATACTTCCTGAAATCATTTACGCACCCCCATCCGACGGATTCCCAATCCGCATCCCCTTCTCCGACGCGGATATTTCTTCCCTATCCTCCTCCTTTCTCAAGTCCTTCGTCCTTAAGTTCACCTCCGGTTGCCCGAAGATTGCTAGGGTGAAGGAGGCTATCGTGGCCTGGGGTCTCTTGGACACCTATCGGGTCGCCCCTCTCGATCCCAAGCATATTTTTCTGTACCTGTCCTCCGATCAGGACTGCACCACTGTGTGGGCCAAAGGTACCACCAAAATTGACTCTCAAGTTACTAAAATCATCAAATGGTCACCCAATTTCAACCAAGCTATGGATTCGTCGATCATATCCACATGGGTCACCCTTTCCAACCTCCCCCTGGTGTGTTTCCCCGCAGCTGCTCTCAAGCGCATCGCCAGTTCCTTCGGGTCCCTGGTCTCCATCGCGGAAGAAACATGTAACCTTTCAAAATGCAACTACGCGAAGATTTGTGTTGAGCTCGACCTCGCCAAGGAACCCCCCAACATGATTGAGATAGAGCTTGGTGATAAGACTATCAGGCAAACGCCGGAGTATAACAACAACATCATTTATTGCCAATATTGCCAGATGAGCGGACATTCCCTGCAATACTGCTTCCGGGCAAACCCGACCCTCAAGAAGCCTGGACCCCGCAAACCTTGCGACACGGTCGCGTCCACCACCTCCCACATCCCCTCACCTGACAACTCCCCCACTCCCTCCCCTCCGTCAAGCAGAAACCCTTCCTCAGCAAAGGCCGAGATCCCTCACCTCGTCCGACTCTGCCATCGTTCCCTACAATCCGCCCACCATCACCCTTGCTAACTCCTTCGCCATTCTAGACAGCGATAACTCCTCCGAGAGCCCTTGTGAGCACACCCTAGATCGCGTATCCACGAGTCCCAGGCAGAACAGGACGTCTCATACACTGTCACGCCCAGATCCGATAGGCCCTCAGCCCCCCCACCTCCACCGCATTTAGCGCCGACATAGTTCCTCGAGAGATCTCCCTCATCACCTTCCTCAAGCCCTTGGGCTCCAGCCCTACTCCCCCCTATCTCCATTGGCGGCCACCCACGGGAACAGCTCGTGGAAACCCTCGACACTTGCCCTATTATCGAAGAACCAGAGTTGCCCACTGTTGTTCCGGCCCTCTCATCCGTCTTCACCGACGCCCCAGACCCTTGTTCCCCTCTCACTGGCAGGTTCTGGCAAGCCAAGGACGCTGGTTTCCTTGATCGCAACAACCCCCTGTGTGCGCTCGACGATGCCGAGGCCGCGAGTTACTCCTCGGTGGCCGTCGACCGGGATGTCTCTCCTAATGGCTCAACAGAGGCCAGCGAAAACCACAACTGCCACCAAGAAATCTTCCTCGAAAAAGAAGAAGAGAAACAAGAAAAGAATCAGCAAGCGGCCATGACCAGAAGGTCAGTAGCCAAGCTCAACCTCCTCTCCCACTCCCCCCAAGCCAATGTTTAACATCCTCTCAGGGAACGTTCGAGGCATAGCTAACAAACCAACACTGAACAGAATCCTCAGCCTCAAAAAATTCACAAAATCGACATCCTAGTAATCATCGAACCCAAAATCCCCAAGAAAAGGATCAACGGCATCCAACTCCACCTGGGGTTCGCGACCACTCTGGCTGGTAGTCACGATATCTGGATTCTCGCCAGCGCAGGCATCCAATCTGGCATGGTCCAGGATTCCCGCCAAGCCCTCTCCTTCTGGGTGGAACATCCCCAACTTCGCAACAGAATCTTAATCTCCACCATTTATGGCAGCTGTGACTTCCAAGAGCGAAAACTCCTCTGGGCCGACCTCCTCGACACCCACCTCTCCCTCCAGAACCTCCCGTGGATGTGCGTTGGCGACTTCAACATCGTCTCGAGCAGTGCCAAAAAGTCCGGAGGGCGACCGCCTCCTCTTCCGGCCATGGACGACTTCAATAATTTCACCTTCAACGCTCACGTCGCACACCTACCATTCTTCGACAACGCTTTCACCTGGTACAACATGCAGGAAGGCTATCGACGTCAATACTCCCACCTCGACCGTGCCCTCATCAACAACCACTGGGCTGACATGGGGATCATTACTAGCCTCTCCCACTTCAACACCACAGAATCAGATCACTCACCTCTTCTCATCAAGATCAGCAAAAGTGCCCTAAGCATCAAGAAACCTTTCCAATTCCTGGATTTCTGGAGACACCATCCGAGTTTCAAATCCGAGGTGGCATCAGCTTGGTCCTCAGTGAACGACGTTGATCCGATGTACAGAGTTGCGGCCAGACTGCGTGCCATGAGCAAGGCTCTCTCCAGGTGGAGTAAGGCCGCGTTCGGTAACATCTTTCAGGAGATCAAAAACGCGGAAGATGATGTCACTTGCACCGAGATATCTTACGTTACTAACAGATCCCCCGAAGCGCGGACTGCTCTCAACCTTGCCAGAGCGATCCTCAAGTCCAGACTTAAAGTCGAAACTGAATTCTGGAAACAAAAAAGCTAGACTTAAATGGGACAACGAAGGGGATCGCAACTCCAGCTTCTTCCACGCATGCGTTAAAGGCCGCAGACAACAGCTCAATCTCCATCGTATCAACGATAACAACGGCAACCAGCTGACGGACCAGCATAAGATTCAAGAGGCTGCGGCTAACTTCTTCTCCAACCTCTTCCCCAAAGATGCGGTCGTCTTGGACGAGAGAGTGCTGGCGGAGATCCCGAGCATCATCACTGTTCAAGAGAACGAGCAGCTCCTCTCCCTCCCCTCCGTTGCCGAGGTACGGACCGCAGTATGGGCTCTTGACGAGCACAGCGCTCCTGGGCCCGACGGGTTCAACGGAGTATTCTACAGAAATTGTTAGGAGATCATTGGCACAGATTTTTTGGAGGCCTCGATAGCCTTCTTCCAATGAGCTAGATATCCTAAATCTTTATCCAGGGCTAATCTCATTCTTATCCCTAAAAAAGACAACCCAGAAACCTTCAAAGACTTCCGCCCCATAAGTTTATGCAACTTTGCCAACAAAATCATTGCAAAAATTATCACCAACCGAATGACGGAGCTCCTTCCCAAAATTATCTCCGAAGAACAGAGCGGTTTTGTGAAAGGGCGTAACATCGTGGACAACATCCTGCTAGCTCAAGAAATAGTCACTTGCATAAAATTCCCAGCTAGAGGGGGCAACATCGCCATTAAGCTGGACATGGAGAAAGCCTACGACCGTCTCGATTGGCAATTCATGATCTAGGTTTTCAGGGCTTTTGGCTTCTCTGAAGCCTGGATTGACATTATCTTCAGGTCCATCAACAATTCCTGGTTCTCCATTGTAATCAATGGCCAGGCCGAAGGCTTCTTCACCGCTACCCGTGGCGTCCGACAGGGGGACCCTCTTTCAGCTACTATCTTCGTCATCACTGCTGAGGCCCTCAGTAGAAACCTTAAGAGCATGCCCAATTCCCCGAGGTTCCACCACTTTCAAACCACCACCGGCTACCCTATCATCACTCACCTTGCTTACGCTGACGATATCCTCATCTTCTCCTTCGGAGATATCGGCTCCATCGAGGTGGTCCTTCAAATGCTTAACAGGTATACCAGATGCTCCGGACAAAGAATCAACAACCAAAAAAGCGTCATCTACGCCCACCACAAAACGGACAGGTATCACTCTGCGACTCTCTCCAACCTGACCACCTTTGTTATTGCATACCCCCCTTTCACCTACTTAGGGTGCCCATTGGCCTATGGCAAGGCCAACTCGGGTATCTTCGAATACATGGTCAGCGCCATTAGGAAAAGGATCGAGGGGTAGCATAATACCACCCTATCGCCTGGAGGAAAGCTGATTCTGATCAAGCACGTCCTATCCTCCATTCCTATTTGCACCCTGGCGGTCTGTAACCCTCCCAAAAAGGTTCTCGCGTTGCTTGAATCCCTCTTCGCCCGTTTCTTTCGGGGTCACAACAAAGGCAAAAATAAGCACCACTAGGCCAGCTGGACCACCATGGCTCATCCCACACTCGAGGGCGGCCTTGGATTCAGTAGATTGGAACACATCGTCGATGCTTGCTCCATGAAGTTATGGTGGAAACTACACACGAACAATTCTATTTGGACTCGCTTCATGCAAGCGAGATATTTCAGATATTCCCACCCGGGAACAGCCTTAGTCAATACCCGTTTATCGCCATTCACATCCAACTGGGCAACAGCTACGCATCGATGAGCCACGATCGTTGGCTGGGTGGGAACCTTTGGCACCCTCCCGAGACCTCCGTGGGAGGGCCAGATTCGCGATCTATGGGATCCCTTGTCCGGATGGATCTGGGACCGTATCAGGATCTGGCTCGGTCCCACGGCTGTCGCCTGTCTCGCCAATGCTAATCTCCATATCTCCGATACTCCGGACATCACGCGATGGTCCCCTAACCCGGACGGCCGGTTCTCACTATAAACCGCCAGGTCAATCGCCCGCGGCATCGGAACCCTATCACCCCTCATCGCTCATTTCTGGCACGCCTGTATCCCCACCAAATGGTCAATCCTTATCTGGCGAGCCCTCCTCCGCAAGCTCCCCACCGACGATGCCATCATCTCGTTTGGCTACAGCCTAGCTTCGAGTTGTCATTGCTGCACTTCCCCCCAAATCGAATCGACAGAGCACATCCTCATCTCCGGTGATCTGGCCAATAATATTTGGGCGACTCTCAGCACCAAGATTAGGAAGGCCCCCCTAGGGGCTTCAACGATCTGTTGTCCAGATGGGACGCTTCCCACGGACATCAGATCGTCGTAGCCGCGGGCATTTGGGTTCTGTGGAAAAACAGGAACAAGTACCGATACGAGGGACGACATCTTCTACCCCCCCCCCCCAACTGTACAGGGAAATCATCAGACAGATCCTTAAGATCCGGAGGCACTGCTCGCACTCCACGCCCAAATTCTGGGAAACCGTTGATCAGTCTTAGTCTATGTCTTTTTCTACTTTCAGTTTTGTCGGCTTGCCTAGCCGTTTCTCTTCTTTTCCCAGCGCTTGCCGCTCTTATTGTATAGGATTTTCCTTTTTGCGCCTGATACATCAATAAAATCCTCCCTTCTTAATATATATATATATATATATATATATATATATATATTATATATATATATATATATTAGTTATTCTGTTATCTTTTCTTTATATGTTTTGAAATGAGTTTGGTCTTGTTTCTATGTATTGAATATATTTAGATATATTATTAAATCCTTTTGTGAAAATATTTATGGATAATTTATTTATATATAGTTTGAGCCATAGTAATAAAAGGGGCCTGGTTTTGTATACCTTTTTTTGGGTTGAAATATATATATATATATATATATATATATATATATATATATATATATATATATATATATATATATATATATATATATATATATATATATATATATATTAATGGGTTAAATATTAGAGTTAATATATGGGTCTTGTTTTATTATTTAATGGATTTTGGCCTTGGGCTGAGGCCATAATAGATATTTAAAAAACCCTATTTTGGGGCTGGATTAATATATGTATTAATTAATTGGTCTTGTAATTTAATGGGTTTGTTTAAAGAGTTTATCTAAAAGAATATATATATATATATATATATATATATATATATATATATATATATATATATATATATATATATATATATATATATATAATAATCTAATTTGGCTTTAACTTAAATTTTAATAGGTTTAAATAGAATTTGAGTTTTAGTTTGGGCCTAAGGTTTTACTTTATTGTACATATTAATAGTTTCATTTTTAAACGTTTCTAATTAATTTTGGGCTTATAAGTTGTAATAATTAATTTTGAGTTCTAAATATATCCTTTGGGCTTTTATTTGGTTAATAATTTCTAAAATTATTAAGGATTTCTATTTAATACTGTTATATGAGTATTAAGTTAAAAATGCTTTTCTTAAATGAGTTTTGTATATTTCCAAATAGATTTTTCTAAATAATAAATCATTACATAGTTTGAGCCGAAATAATCTTTAGGATTTCTGGAATTTCTAAAAAATTCTAAGTAATTTATAAATACTCTACCAATATTATTTTGACCTATATTATCAATGTACTTCCAATCCTAAATACAATTCCTTAATAGAGATAAATACTTTCTAAATTACATATATATATATATATATATATATATATATATATATATATATATATATATATATATATATATATATATATATATATATATATATATTGATTTATTTCATCTATTCGATGACCGGAACAGGGGGATACACATTACACCACGATTTTAAATCAGGAAAGGGATTTCAAGAAATGGCAGATCTATTCACTCTATCAATAACCGAGCCGGATCTGGTGTGTATATATATATATATATATATATATATATATATATATATATATATAATGAAAAAAAATTGGAATAATTCTTAATCAACTCCTTTCTGATTATACTAGTCAATCCTTAACCATGACTAATCATATTCCTATTTTTGTGCGAATTCGAACTTCTTCACATCAACCCTAGCCAATTGGACTATTCAGGACCCAACGAGATTATCGATTTCACCAACAAAGGACCCCAAGCGAGAACATTTTTTGATAGTTTTTATATTTGATAACTTGTATGATTCATGTATTTCGTATTGTTTTACATTAATTTTCTGTTTGATTCTCGACACGATTGTTACATGGGGTTAGTATTATGGATTCCATATCTGTGACATATTTTACCATGTTCGTGACTAATGTATTTACAAGATTACCTATTTGTGACCTGTTTGAATCCCTGAGTACTAGTCGGACGGGAAAATAGTAGACATGTGAACTACCCCTTTTCCATCCCATGGTCTTACGTGGAGAATAGTAGTCGTACACGACACGTACGGTTGGCCAGATCTTACCCCTAGCTATGCACATATCGAAAGTGGTATTTCTGGTTCCACTTTATACATTACTGGTTGCAAGTCTTATTAGCTTTAGTACTGTTCTTACTTGTCATTATTGCTATGCTTATTTGCTTTTACTCTATGTTCCGTTCCGTGATTCTATGCTTATCTGTCCATCATGTATTTCATTACTATTTATTATTTTATAGACTTTGTTATTTTTTGGAACTACTGTTAGAAATGTACTCGTTCCATTCCTGACTGGAAACCAATTTTTTTAGATTAGTCGCGGCTACTCTTTGCATTGGATCTTTGGTGAGATGCGGGTATTTGAAGGCCAAAACGTAGAGACTAGTTTGATAGTTGAGTTCATCATAATATTTAGTTACATCGTATTTTCTTCAAATGTAAAATTTGTGAATGTTATAATTGATTTAGTTTTGTGAATGAGTAAACAAAGATATTATTTTATGAGCACTTATTATTGCAGGCTAGACATCGTTCTACCGTCGACACCGCGACGTAGGCTGGACTTGCGCACGCACTCGCATCCCGAAAAGCGGGTGCGGGTCATGAAATTAATGTTTTGAAGATTGAACAGGCCCTTAATTTTCATTAACCATCCTACGATCTCATGTCGGGTTCTGCTCGGCCGTTGAACTCAGGCGGGTTCAGTTTCTTGAACTCGGTTGCTTTAAACAGTAAAGAGGACGACAGAGGCTTCATCGTTACTGGTTGCACTTCTTCTTCTTCTCCTTCTGATGCGATAGTCGCCGATTTCTTTTGGGTTACGATGCTCACGATCTGGGTAAGTGCGTCCATCTATTTCTATTGGACGTTGAACTGGGCCTGCAACTCTTCTTGCTGCATCTTCGCCTAGCGCTGTTGGACTTCCATGAGGCACAGTAATCGCTCCATGGTAGATTCGTTAGGTGCCATCTCCTGGGTACTATTCGGGCTAATAGAAAATGGGTGTCCTCGTATCTCATGAGGACACCCATTTTTTCGTCTTTCCTATAAAGCTGAGCAAACCTGTTAGTATTTTCAAAAAAATCTACAGGCTTATCTGTATGGAATGATTATTTCATGTCGCATATATTAAAAAGCACAAAATTTTAAAAAATTACAACATCCAAAAGAAAATTGTTTTCGAAAGGTCCTAGGTGTGAACCGTGCTCTGATGCCAAACCGATCGTCCTCACTGGGGCGTGATTCCACACAAGAAAAACGATCGTCCTCGCATTGATTCAGAGCAAACCGATCGTCCCCACTGGGGCATGATGCCACACAAGAAAAACTCTCGACAAGCTGCCATGAAATAATCCTTGCCATTCCACACATTCGTGTCCCTTTATACATTTGAACAAAAAGCCTTCGATCTGAATTGGGCTTCAAAATACTTCAAAATAGGAGAGCTTCGAGCCGTCTCCTATTCTTCAGCTTCAGCTTAGTCTCGTGCTCCCGCAACACGCTACTACAAAATTTGTCAGATTAGCGACGTTTAAATACGTCGCTAATCTCATCGAAAACGTCGCTAAATCAATTTAGCGACGCTTATGGCGACGTTTCAGGAACGACGGAAAAAAATGTGTCGCTAAACGAGAAAACGTCGCAAAACGTCGCTAAGGTGACGCTATTTCGTGACGTCAATGACGTCGCTAATTAGCGACATTATTTGCGACGTTTGTTATTTGACGCTAATCAGCGACGTAAAAGGCAACGTTATAGCGTGGTCGCCGCTTAGCGACAGATTTGTGACATTTTGGCGACGACGAGCTGACATCAGATTTGGTGCCACGTGTTGCCACGTCAGAATTTAGCGACGCTTTTAGCGACATTTCCTGGCGTCGCTAATATGTAGCGACGAATACTAACATCGCTAAAAATGTCGCTAAATTAAAAAAAATATATAAAAAAATAGGTTCCAGAAAGCAAATGATGCTGGAGCTGGAGCTTGAGCCAAAATACAGAATATAAAATACAGAATACAGAATCCAATTCCTGGGTTCGCCGACCCCCTCGGTGGAACACTCAACACCGGCACGCACAATACATTCCAGAATATACAAAAAATATAAAGAAAAAATACTATCCGCAATGAACAATGTCAATATATAATATCCTCAACACAACCAAATCAATATCCGCAAATACGTACAATCTCAATATCCTCAACGAAAAAATTGAATATCCTCAAATACGTACAAAGTAAAAATACAAAATACAGAATCTAATCCCTGGGTTCGCCGAAAATATAAAAACAAAGATTGACACACAGTTCTAATTCATATGTGTTTTAAGTGTGAGAACGGATGGCTCAGAATACAACTCAAAATTTATTCTAGCATACATTAGTGTGAATCATCTATGTTCTGTACATATGGTGTAGTATACGTTCTTATCGAATCTAGTATCTAGTATCTGAAGAATGTAACAGAATCAAGATGAACTCACATAATGTAATACTAAGACATCATCTACTACTATATAAGATATAGTGATAGGTTGTCGTATCATCATTGCCGAGGGATGAGGGTCGCAGGACAGTCAACTTTATCTATGGCTACATAGTTTCTGCCTCGCCGGTCGAATCGCTGCAGGGACTATGTCCTGATCACCATGTCGTACCATAGTTTCTACCTCACCAGTCGAATGGCTGCAGGGACTATGTCCTGGAGCTGGAGCCAAAATGCAGAATCCAAAATACAAAATACAGAATCTAATCCCTGGGTTCCCCCACCAATTCATTTCCCCCATTTTGTTAGCCCAATGATTATATCATGTTTTCAATATGGCTAATCAATTAAGTTTAACATAATGATGTCACCAATATTCATGTAATCATTATCATGTTGCTACTTAAACTTAGCATTGTCCTAATGTTAGAATTGTCCTACTGTTCTACATCATATGTTTTGTATCATAATGCATCATACTGCTTTGTTCTTCTAACATGTATTTACAGACATGCAGTAAGCATGATCAAACATGATTAAACTAGGGCATATGTAATAGATGGACCAAAGACGGCGTTATACAAGAAGATTTTTCTGAACCGTCAAGTGAAAAAGGCGTCTTCAAGTCTGCTCAAATATTTGAAGAAAGGCGTCATCAAAGGGCTCTTGGTTTTCCTATTTCATCAATGTATTTTTCATATTTATTGAGTCTAGGAATACGATGTACACTGCATCGTACTGGCAAATAGGCTACCCAGGAAATGTTTTCAAAATACCCTTTCATTTTGAAAACTAGCCCACTTACAAAAGCCCAAACTACTTCCTAACTGTTTGACTTTTCAAAAAGCCCAAAACCAATTTGCAAAAACCCTGACAGAACTCCAACAGACAGAATTTGGCCAGAGTTCGGCCCAAATTCGGCCAGAGTTCGGTTAGTGAACGTTGCTTTTTGAACTTGGTCTTCCTGCAGTTACGGATCCCAACGAGATTTTCTCATCGAGTTTTGTCTGAATTCTGCCTGAATTCTGTCAGAATTCTGCCTTTGGAAAAACTATAAATAGAGAAGGATTTTAATCATTTCAACTCACTCATTCACTTTCATATCTCTTCTCTATAAGCCTACTACTTCTTCCAAAGTATTCTGAGCTATTCATTTTCAAATCCTAAGCCAGTTACAATCCTCTTATCGATTTGCCAGTGCGGTACGGTCTAGAAGTTTCAGAGTGGTTGTAATCAGAGGCTTGATTGAAGGTACACACTTCACAATTGAAGTTGGTCGAGTACTTCGGATCAAAGCTCGCGTTGTAGAAGTTGCAAGAACTTCGGATGAAAACTTGTGGTGATTTTTCATAGTGGATTCAACTGAAAGCTAGAGTTCTTCCGACTGGACTAGTCCTCACAAGAAGAAAACCAGTATACATCCTTGTGTTTGCGTTTGCTCTCTACTCTCTACTTTTCATTTACATATCTGTGATATATTATATGTGTCACGCCCCAGAACCAGAATACTGGAGAGTGGGGGAATGACTCAGCCAGCTACGTATTACGGGTAGATGAATACCGTATAATACGATCAATGCTGTCTAACCAGACGAGGGGGTGCATACTACATGAAAGTCTTACTATGGTCACTTCACATCTATTGTCTCAATCATTCAAAACAAGAAACAGAAATAGAGAACATGTAAGATAAAGCAGTAAGGCGTCCCAAACGCTCAGTCAAAATGTTCTTTGAGATCTGGCTTTACAAAACATAGCCAGATGGTATAGTAACATATACACAATTGTTATCAGCTGCAGTCTGACTTAATTACAATTATACAAAAGTAAGTGCAAGACAATCCGACTAACATGTCGGTGCCAAACGGCTAAGTATGAAGTAAATAACAAAACGAGTGGTGAAGTAAGGAACCCACTTGAGTCCTCCTGCGATCATTCCCCTAGTATTGACCATCTTGGAGGTAGAAGTAAGCTGAGTCCTCGGGAACCGGCTCTAAATCTGGCCATGCAAAACCAGAGAGGTTAGACCTCTAATAGGAAGTACCACAAGGAAGGACGATATAAAGGATTAAACAAGTAAGTAAGAGAATATAATAATAGATCTCTGCTTTCCACTAGGATTCACAAAATATCACGACACTTCGAACCAACCTCCCAACCAAATAAGGACAGAAGTTGGCCCGTCATGTCCTGACATTCTGATCATCTCAGTTAGGCAACAGAGTAGGTACAGTACACAAACAAATCATCTTGAACGGCCAATCAACTACTACGGCTTGCTATTGTGAGTCCCAAGTTATCCTGGAATTATGCAATTAGGGATTCCTCAGTTATTACTATGCGCAAGCAAGGCTAGTCTATCCAGTCAATCAATTGCGCCAATCATGTAATTAGACGAGTCCCAGCAGGACCGCCGTTAATATAGCATGTACAATAATATAAGCAGATACCGTTCCCTGCCCGTGTGACAGATTTACAGTATCTGTGGGAACCAGCCGGCCCGTCGGGCACTACTAGTCCCAAGGGGGCTGCCATGTAAGAACTCGGAAATCTATTCTCTCCATGCAATCATTATTTTATTTAACTTAATAGTCTCTACGTTGAGTGAAGTTCCATGCCGTGGATCATGGTCATTCAAATGAGTACTTTCGTACGGGGTACGATATACGCAACTCTACAACGATATCCGTGCGGCTAGGTTGTAGGTTTTACATAGCGTGATGCAACAATCAAGTCTAACCACGGAGTAATCATGCCTTGACCATAAAGTACACATGCTATTTTTGAAAAATAGATAAATAAATAAATAAATAAATAATTTAAAACCTGTATGTGCCTGCATGTCAATATTCGAAATCAGCCAGTCGATTGCAATAGTTCATTACATGAATGTGTCTCATTCATTTCATTCAATAAGACGACTAGCCAGTCTCTTAGTTCCAACTAGGAACGCATGATCAATTTTAGTCAATGTCATAATCATTTTCAATGGTGACAAGGCATGAAAGTCAATTAGTATTACATAGGGTCGAGTCTATAACTCTCAAGGTTAAGTTCCAGTCCTACTGGGTATCCATAAACCAATCAAGACACAAGGAGCATTTCATATAACAATCTGTATTTGACAATATTAACATATCGTGATTTTATCAAGTTCACGCCAAAAGGCGTAAGGATTTAATAGAAGAATTATCATGCCATCATTAAATGAATAAGTTATAGCAAAATAATAATAAAAAAAAACACCCAGGTTAGAAAGTCACGCCAACAAGTCTAAGCTAAGGCCAAAAGTCACGCCAACAAGTCTAGTAGGAGTGAGCGTGTAAACAGCGTGAGCGTGAAAAAAGTAATTTACTTTGGCACGCACAGAGTAAACGTGAAGGAAAATTCACGCACTCATAAGTGAGCGTAAAGAATGATAAGAAATTCACGCACGCACAAGTGAGCGTGAAAAGGTGACAAGAAATTCACGCACGCACGCAAGACGTGAGCGTAACTCAAAATCCACGCACGCTCATGAGAACGTGAGCGTGACTAAAAATCAACGCAGACACGTAAGAACGTGTGCGTGACTAAAAAATCCACGCACGCTCATGAGAACGTGTGCATGACTAAAAATCCACGCAAACATGTAAGAACATGAGCGTGACTCAAAATCCACGCAGACACGTAAGAACGTGTGCATGACTAAAAATCCACGCTAACATGTAAGAACATGAGCGTGACTCAAAATCCACGCAGACACGTAAGAACGTGTGCGTGACTAAAAATATACGCTGACACGTAAGAACGTGAGCGTGACTAAAATACACGCAAACACGTAGAGACGTGTGCGTGACTCAAGAACCTTCGTCCCAAACAAGAAATGAGTTCCCATGGTTCAGAACCCATGGACAGCCGAGAATACAATATCTTAGATCTAGCAAAAACCAGCCAAAGAAATCAAAAATGCCAAGTAGTAAACTCTCTCAGAATCATGAGAGGAAGAGAAATGAACCATCAAAATGGTTCTCCAAGCAAGAAGCAAGATTGCACTTGCCTGCTGCTACTGCTGGTAGGTGAAGAAGTGATGAGGAGGAAGAAGAGGAGGAAGAAGAAGTAATGGTGAAGAATGAGAGTTATGAGGAGAGAGAATGAGATAGAAGCTTTAAATAGGAAGGGTGGTGGTAGGTGGGGTTATTGGGCCGGGTTTAACCGGGTCCACAAGGCCAACACGAAAGCAAAGTAGAGAGGTTAAAAGCAGAAAATAAAATACAGAAATAAAATACAGGAATAAAAATTGCAGGAAATAAAATACAGATAATTAATTAACATGAAATTAAAGGAATTTAAATACAAGATAATACATAATAAATACTAAATAAATATACATGAATTGTACATGTATAAAAATACGCTTTCTGGGAACGGGGAGTGACATCTCTACCCACCTTAGAAAAAATTCCGTCCACGGAATTTCAAATCCAAGCAGGTAGAAATATCGGAGCTAAACTAATACAAGCAATTCTAGTGAGCAAGCAATCATTTTACCATATCAAAAGCAAGTACTATATATGTAAATTCATCATTCCACGATATCAAGTAGCTCTACCCAGAAGGTGACAAGCATGAAGAATCAGGACAATCAAGGTATACAGAAAAAGATATACCTTGTGAGTCAAACAGGTGTGGATACCGTGATCGGATATCATCCTCACGTTCCCACGTTGACTCTCCCAAGGAGTGATGACCCCAAGCAACACGGACAAGACTAATTGTTCGGTTCTTGAGTATCTTCTCTCTTCGGTCCAAAATGGACACAGGCTGTTCCTCGTAAGACAGGTTGGTACCAACAACCAGCTCCGAATGATCGAAGATATGACTTGGGTCCGATACATACCTACGTAATTGAGATACATGAAATACGTCATGCACCTCTCGTAATGAAGGTGGGAGGGATAAACGATAAGCAACATCGCCTATCCGATCAAGGATAACAAATGGGCCGACGTACTGCGGACTCAATTTCCCGCGAACGCCAAATCTAATGACCCCACGAGTAGGTGAGATCCGCAAGAATACGTGGTCCCCAACATAGAACTCTAACGGCCTACGATGCTGGTCCGTCCAATGACGATGCCAGTCCTGCGCAACTCGAAGTCGCTCTCTAATTCCCTTAACCACTTCAACCGTCTGAATAATCATTTCTGGGCCTAACATCTTTCTCTCTCCGATATCATCCCATGCAAGCGGTAACCTGTACTTCTTACCATATAGTGCTTCGAAGGGTGCCATCTGGATACTAGCTTGATAACTATTGTTGTATGAGAACTCGACCAAGTGTAGGTGGCTCTCCCAAGACCCTCCAAAATCTAGAGTGCAAGCTCGCAACATATCTTCCAAAGTCTGAATCGTTCTTTCTGATTGCCCATCCGTCTGCGGATGGTAGGCCATGCTAAACCTTAACTTGGTACCCAGACTATGATGTAAGCTCTTCCAGAAATGTGATGTAAAACGGGTATCTCGATCCGACACAATACTGACAGGGACTCCATGCTGCCTGACTATTTGTTGCATATACAACTCTGCCAACTTTTCTGTAGATTGCCCTACTCTGAAAGGAAGAAAGTGTGCTACCTTCGTAAGTCTGTCCACTATTACCCAAATAGCGTCCTTACCACTTGGTGATCTCGGTAAACCGGTCACAAAGTCCATTGTAATATGCTCCCATTTCCATTCCGGAATAGGAAGCGGTTGCAATAACCCAGCTGGCCTCTGCTGTTCTGCCTTCACTTGCTGACATACCAAGCAACGGGAAACAAATCTAGCTATCTCCCTCTTCATCCCGTTCCACCAGAAATGCTGCTTGATATCTTGGTACATCTTGGTCCCTCTAGGATAAATAGAATACTGAGAACTGTGAGCTTCTGCCATAACCTCCTGTCTGATATCTTCACTAGGCACACATAGACGTGATCCAAACCAAAGTGTACCATCTTCATGAATTCTCATCTCCTTCCTGAGTCCTGACTCACACTCTGCCCTAAGCTTCTGAATCCTTGGGTCTTGTGCCTGAGCTGCCTTGATCCTGCCTACCAAGTCGGATTGAACTTGCAGACTTGTTAGAACTCCTACATCACTAGGAAGTATAACTTCGATGCCCATCTCCTGAAGGTCTTCTAAGATATGTCTCTGTGTTGTCAACATAAATGCGCCGCCTCTCCTGCTAAGAGCGTCTACTACTACATTCGTCTTGCCTGGATGATACTGAAGCTCCACGTCATAATCCTTGATCAACTCCAACCATCTCCTCTGCCTCATGTTTAGCTCCTTCTGAGTAAAGATGTACTTCAGACTTTTGTGGTCCGTGTACATATCCACTCGATCACCATATAAGTAATGCCTCCATAGCTTCAAAGCAAATACTACTGCCGCCAACTCCAAATCATGAGTTGGGTAATTCTTCTCGTGGTTCCGAAGCTGCCTAGATGCATATGCTATCACCTTCCCATGCTGCATAAGGACACATCCAAGTCCTTTACCTGACGCATCACAATATACTGTAAACCTCCGGGTCTAACTGGCAATGTAAGAATAGGTGCAGATATCAACTTCTGCTTCAAAGTCTCAAATGATGCCTGACATTCTGCCGACCAAACGAATGGTACATCCTTCCGGGTCAAGCGGGTCATGGGTGCTGAAAGTCTTGCAAAGTCTGACACGTACCTTCTGTAATATCCTGCCAATCCCAAGAAACTCTGTACATCTGCTACGGTCTTGGGTACTGGCCAACTCTCTACTGCTTCTATCTTCTTGGGATCTACTGCTACTCCAACTCCTGATATGATGTGACCCAAAAATAAAATATGATCCGACCAAAATTCACACTTGCTGAGCTTGGCATACAACTGGTTCTCTCTCAGAACCTGCAACACTTTCCTGAGGTGGTCTTCATGCTCCTCTTCACTAGCAGAGTATACGAGAATGTCGTCAGAAACACAACGACAAACTGGTCTAAGTATGGCATAAAGATACGATTCATCAAATCCATGAATATTGCTGGAGCATTGGTCAAACCAAACGGCATTACTAAGAACTCATAATGCCCATACTTCGACCTGAATGCTGTCTTGGGAATATCCTCCTTCCGAACCCTCACCTGATTTTACCCTGAATGAAGATCTATCTTGGGGAAAACTCTAGCTTTGCTCAACTGATCAAATAAGTCGTCGATCCTGGGTAATGGATACTTGTTCTTCACTGTTGCCGCGTTAAGCTTCCTGTAGTCAATGCACAATCTGGATGACCCATCCTTCTTTCCTATAAGTACCACTGGTGCTGCCCATGGTGACACGCTAGCTTGGATAAACTTCTTCTCCTTCAGTTCCTCTATATGCTGGTATACCTTGGCCTGCTCTGAATCCGCCATTCTGTAAACTCGATCTGATATCGGTTTAGTTCCTGGTGCCAATTCTATACTGAACTCAATATCTCTAACCGGAGGTAGACCTGGAAGTTCTTCGGGAAATACGTCTAGAAACTCTTCAACTACCTTCGGAATATGAACTTCTTCCATTACCGTTACTACTCCCTGCTCTTGTTGAGTTGCCTCTGATCTGACTAAGGTGAATCTCTTCATGCCTGGAATATCAAAAGATACACTCCCTCTACGACAATCTATTATCACATGACTGTCTTTCAGCCAGTCCATGCCTAAGATAATGTCGAAATTTCCAACAGAAAATTCTATCAACCGGACGGGTAAGGAAATGCCCGCAAACTACAACGCTACATGCTAAAATAACTCTACTAACTCCTACGAGCCCATTACCAGTGAGTATATTCAACCTCCCTGGCAATGCCTCAAACTCTATTCCTAGTCGTGTCGCAAATTGTGTAGATACAAATGAATGAGATGCTCCCGAATCAAACAATGCTACTGCGGGATATGAGGCGACGAGAACGTTACCTGCCACAACATCTTCCGATGCCAATGCCTCCTCCAAGGACAGAGTGAATGCTTGCCCTCGACCTCCTTGCTGGTTTTCATGCTGCAAGCCTAGCCTGATGCTGCTGCTGGCCCCTTCCTTTATGATGCTGGGGTGGTCTATGCTGGTGTTGCTGTATCGACGGTCCCTGCTGCCGAAACATCTGAGCCTGCGGCAGTAATGGACGCTGTGCCAACGGCCTTACTGCCACTGCTGGTCCTCGATACTGGCCTTCCCCTGGTGTTGGCAGAGCAGAAAACTGTTGCCCTGGTCCTCCTGACCTCGAATTCATGGGATATGTGGTAACCCGATGGTCTGGATTTCTACATATCAGACACAGTCCATTCAATGTCCGACACACATCTCTAGTGTGCCCCATCTTTCCACAATAAGTGCAGCCCGCCGGGGGTTGCTGGTTCTTCCTCTGTTGCTGTTGCTGCTGCCTGGGTGGTGGTGCTGGTCCTTGTATCGCCACATCGTGGATACGAAGGCTAGTGGATGGTGCTGTTGTTCGGGGCGCTACTCCCCCTCCTCCTTCAATCTGACTGTGGGATCACTTCTGACCCCAGTCCTCACCGCAAGCCTCTGAATGGTGATCTCATGCCTTTGAGTTGCCGTCAATACTTTGTCAAAAGTTTGGTAATTGTGCCCCTCTATCAATTGCAAGAGCTCAAGATGAAACCCTTGCTGAAACCTCATAGCCCTCTGGCGCTCTGTTGCTACCATCTCTGGGGCGAATCTACTCAATCTGCAGAACTCCGCAGCATAAGCATCTACAGTCTTGTCGGCTTGCCTGAGGTTGATGAACTTCTGTTGTAGCTCAAACTGTGCCACAACTCTATAGTACTTCGTCTTGAACCTGGCAGTGAAATCGTCCCAAGCCACAGGACGTCTGATGCCCACTTCCTCTGATTCCCACCAATCACGTGCGAGATCCTGAAGTAACAACTTCACTAGATCCACACGTTCTTCTGCCGGTACCTTAACTGCTGTCAGAATAGCCTCAATATCCTTAAGCCATGCATCAGCTGAGATGGCATCCTCCGTGCCCTCGAAACGGTGGGGGTTTACTTGCAAAACTTGGCTGATGCTCCTGAATCAGTCCTCACTCCTCTTTCCAAAGCCGTCTGCAATCCTTGGTTGAGCAACACATTCTACTCTTGTAGCTGAGTGTGCATGCGCTGCTGGGCCAACATCTGATGTTGCTGAGTAGCCATCATTCCTCTCATGATCTCCAGAAGGGCTGGTGTGTCCACTTGGGTAGGTGGAACTGTTGGTGGTGGTGGAACATCCGGATACTGCGATCCAACTGCTGCTTCCACTATCACTTCTTCCTGGGTAGCTTCCTGAGTTAGTACCGGCCCTTGTTGCTGACCAGCAGGGTCAGGTTATCCATGCTGCTCCTGCTGTTGTCCAGCTCTGACCGATACGGACGAAGTACCCCTAAGAAAAGGGACAAAGAACAATCAAACAACCGACATGGAGGATCAAAGAAGTCAAAGGATACCAGAATGTCAAGCAAGGGTTGAGAATAACGAATCATGAGATCAAGGGGGAAACACGTGTGATTGAGACATCCTATAAATCAAAACATCCCACAAGTCTGAAATCAGGCCTGCATGGGCCACCACTAAAACCTTGTCACGCCCCAGAACCAGAATACTGGAGAGCGGGGAATGACTCAGCCAGCAACGTATTACGGGTAGATGAATACCGTATAATACGATCAATGCTGTCTAACCAGACGAGGGGTGCATACTACATGAAAGTCTTACTATGGTCACTTCACATCTATTGTCTCAATCATTCAAAACAAGAAACAGAAATAGAGAACATGTAAGATAAAGCAGTAAGGCGTCCCAAACGCTCAGTCAAAATGTTCTTTGAGATCTGGCTTTACAAAACATAGCCAGATGGTATAGTAACATATACATAATTGTTATCAGCTGCAGTCTGACTTAATTATAATTATGCAAAAGTAAGTGCAAGACAATCCGACTAACATGTCGGTGCCAAACGGCTAAGTATGAAGTAAATAACAAAACGAGTGGTGAAGTAAGGAACCCACTCGAGTCCTCCTGCGATCATTCCCCTAGTATTGACCATCTTGGAGGTAGAAGTAAGCTGAGTCCTCGGGAACCGGCTCTAAATCTGGCCATGCAAAACCAGAGAGGTTAGACCTCTAATAGCAAGTACTACAAGGAAGGATGATATGGGATTAAACCAATAAGTAAGAGAATATAATAATAGATCTCTGCTTTCCACTAGGATTCACATAACATCACGACACTTCGAACCAACCTCCCAACCAAACAAGGACAGAAGTTGGCCCGTCATGTCCTGACATTCTGATCATCTCAGTTAGGCAACAGAGTAGGTATAGTACACAAACAAATCATCTTGAACGGCCAATCAACTACTACGGCTTGCTATTGTGAGTCCCAAGTTATCCTGGAATTATGCAATTAGGGATTCCTCAGTTTTTACTATGCACGAGCAAGGCTAGTCTATCCAGTCAATCAATTGTGCCAATCATGTAATTAGACGAGTCCCAGCGGGACGCCCGCCGTTAATATAGCATGTACAATAATATAAGCAGATACCGTTTCCTGTCCGTGTGACAGATTTACAGTATCTGTGGGAACCAGCCGGCCCGTCGGGCACTACTAGTCCCAAGGGGGCTGCCATGTAAGAACTCGGGAATCCATTCTCTCCATGCAATCATTATTTTATTTAACTTAATAGTCTTTACGTTGAGTAAAGTTCCATACCGTGGATCATGGTCATTCAAATGAGTACTTTCGTACGGGGTACGATATGCGCAACTCTACAACGATATCCGTGCGGCTAGGTTGTAGGTTTTACATAGCGTGATGCAACAATCAAGTCTAACCACGGAGTAATCATGCCTTGACCATAAAGTACACATGCTGTTTTTGAAAAATAGATAAATAAATAAATAATTTGAAGCCTGCATGTCAATATTCGGGATCAGCCAGTCGATTGCAATAGTTCATTACATGAATGTGTCTCATTCATTTCATTCAATAAGACGACTAGCCAGTCTCTTAGTTCCAACTAGGAACGCATGATCAATTTTAGTCAATGTCATAATCATTTTCAATGGTGACAAGGCATGAAAGTCAATTAGTATTACATGGGGTCGAGTCTATAACTCTCAAGGTTAAGTTCCAGTCCTACTGGGTATCCATAAACCAATCAAGACACAAGGAGCATTTCATATAACAATCTGTATTTGACAATATTAACATATCATGATTTTATCAAGTTCACGCCAAAAGGCGTAAGGATTTAATAGAAGAATTATCATGCCATCATTAAATGAATAAGTTATAGCAAAAATAATAATAATAAAAAAATACCCAGGTTAGAAAGTCACGCCAACAAGTCTAAGCCAAGGCCAAAAGTCACGCCAACAAGTCTAGTAGGAGTGAGCGTGTAAACAGCGTGAGCGTGAAAAAAGTAATTCACGTTGGCACGTACAGTGTAAACGTGAAGGAAAATTCACGCACTCATAAGTGAGCGTGAAGAATGATAAGAAATTCACGCACGCACAAGTGAGCGTGAAAAGGTGACAAGAAATTCACGTACGCACGCAAGACGTGAGCGTAACTCAAAATCCACGCACGCTCATGAGAACGTGAGCGTGACTAAAAATCCATGCAGACACGTAAGAACGTGTACGTGACTAAAAAATCCACGCACGCTCATGAGAACGTGTGCGTGACTAAAAATCCACACTAACATGTAAGAACATGAGCGTGACTCAAAATCCACGCAGACACGTAAGAACGTGTGCGTGACTAAAAATCCACGCTAACATGTAAAAACATGAGCGTGACTCAAAATCCATGCAGACACGTAAGAACGTGTGCGTGACTAAAAATACACGCTGACACGTAAGAACATGAGTGTGACTAAAATACACGCAAACACGTAGAGACGTGTGCGTGACTCAGGAACCTTCATCCTAAGCCAGAAATGAGTTCCCATGGTTCAGAACCCATGGACAGCCGAGAATACAACATCTTAGATCTGGCAAAAACCAGCCAAAGAAATCAAAAATGCCAAGTAGTAAACTCTCTCAGAATCATGAGAGGAATAGAAATGAACCATCAAAATGGTTCTCCAAGCAAGAAGCAAGATTGCACTTGCCTGCTGCTACTGCTGGTAGGTGAAGAAGTGATGAGGAGGAAGAAGAGGAAGAAGAAGAAGTAATAGTGAAGAATGAGAGTTATGAGGAAAGAGAATGAGATGGAAGCTTTAAATAGGAAGGGTGGTAGTAGGTGGGGTTATTGGGCCGGGTTTAACCGGGTCCACAAGGCCAACCCGAAAGCAAAGTAGAGAGGTTAAAAGCAGGAAATAAAATACAGAAATAAAATACAGGAATAAAAATTGCAGGAAATAAAATGCAGATAATTAATTAACATGAAATTAAAGGAATTTAAATACAAGATAATACATGATAAATACTAAATAAATATACATGAATTGTACATGTTTAAAAATACGCATTCTCGGAACGGAAAGTGACATATGTGATCTTGTTACTAACATTTTAAATAGTTAATTTCCGCTGCCTACTCTATTCACCCCCCTCTAGAGTATTACGCTTTACAACTCGTTCCTACAATCGGTCCTACACATTTTACTCTCTCACTCTCTCTCCTCCCCTCCTCCGGCGCTCTCACTCTCTTCGGCGCTCTCACAGTACTAATTCATATCTATTTAAGTATGAAAACGGATGGCTCAGAACACAACCCAAAATTCATTCTAGCATACATTAGTGTGGATCATTATGTTCTGTACATATGGTATAGTATATGTTCTTATCGTATCTAGTATCTGAAGAATGTAACAGAATCAAGATGAACTCACATAATGTAATACAAAGACATCATCTACTACTATATAAGATATAGTGATAGGTTGTCGTGTCATCATTGTCGAAGGATGAGGGTCGCAGGACAGTCAACTTTATATATCTACGGCTACATAGTTTCTGCCTCGCCAGTTGAATGGCTGCAGGGACTATGTTCTGATCACCATGTCGTACAGTAGATTAATGCAAATGGAGCTGGAGCCTGAGACAAAATACAGAACACAAAATACAAAATCTAATCCCTGGTTTTGCCGACCCCCTCGGTGGAACACTCAACACCAGCACGCACAATACATTCCAAAATATACAAAAAATATAGAAAAAAATTCTATCCGCAACGAACAATGTCAATATATAATATCCTCAACAAACCAAATCAATATCCGCAAAGACGTACAAACTCAGTATCCTTAACGAAAATACTGAAGGAAGAATCAGTGCTTTTTAGTTCTCTTCCATCCATCCATTCCTCCGTTCTGATCAAGCCTCTTCCTTTCTTCTCTAATCCACCATAGCTCTGGACCCATCTGCTCCTCCCTACTTTCCTTCTTCTTATTTGACTCTCTCAGCCACATATGATATCCAGCTCAAGTATAGAGGCGGGAGAGAAGAAGTGGACAGGAATAGGAGGCCAGGGAAGTAACACAGCCGGCGGCATGACCTAGAGGAAGTACATAGGATTTCTTCAACATCCGTAGGAGAACTATAAGGATATATCTTTTCAAAATATGTCACCTTGTCAAAGACCCTTAATGTAAATATCACGTTATCGCGGTGTCGGAAGACCAACATGTCATAATTTTCTAAGCCGTGTGCTTTGACAAAATCCTTCCAACTCTTTCCTCCTATGTAGTAATGAAAGAGTACTACATAAGAGGAAAGAGTTGGGAGGATTATGTCAAAGCACACGGCTTAGAAAATTATGACATGTTAGTCTTCCGACACCGCGGTAACGTGATATTCACATTAAGGGCCTTTGACAAGGTGACATGCTGTGAAAAGATATATCCTTATAGTTCTCCTACGGATGTTGAAGAAAACCTATGTACTTCCTCCAGGTCATGATGTCGGCTGTGCTGCTTCCCCGGCCTCCTAATCTTTCCCCATTCTTCTCCCCTGCCTCTACACTTGAGCTGGATATCATATGCGGCTGAGAGAGTCAAATAAGAAGAAGGGCAGTAGGGAGGAGCAGATGGGTCCAGAGCCATGGTGGATTAGAGAAGAAAGAAGAGGCTTGATCCGAACGGAGGAATGGATGGATGGAAGAGAACTAAAAAGCACTGATCCTTCCTATTGTAAGAACGGATCGCTCAGAACACAACCCAAAATTCATTCTAGCATAAATTAGTGTGAATCATCTATGTTCTGTACATATGGTGTAGTATACGTTCTTATCGAATCTAGTATGTAGTATCTGAAGAATGTAACAGAATCAAGATGAACTCACATAATGTAATACTAAAATGTCATCTACTACTATATAAGATATAGTGATAGGTTGTCGTATCATCATTGTCGAGGGATGAGGGTTGAAGGATAGTCAACTTTATCTACGGCTACATAGTTTCTGTCTTGCCAGTCGAATGGCTGCAGGGACTATGTCCTGATCACCATGTCGTACCGTAGATTTATACAAATGGAGCTGGAGCTGGAGCCAAATACAGAATCCAAACTATAAAATACAGAATCTAATCCCTGGCTTTACCGAAAATACAAAAAAAAAAGATTGATACACAGTTCTAATTCATATGTGTTTTAAGTGTGAGAACGGATGGCTCAGAACACAACACATTATAGCATACATTAGTGTGAATCATCTATATTCTGTACATATGGTATAGTATACGTTCTTATCGAATCTAGTATGTAGTATTTGAAGAATGTAACAGAATCAAGAATGAACTCACATAATGTAATACTAAAACATCATACTACTATATAAGATATAGTGATAGGTTATCGTATCATCATTGCCGAGGGATGAGGGTCGAAGGACAGTCAACTTTATCTACGGCTACATAGTTTCTGCCTCGCCAGTCGAATGGCTGCAGGAACTATGTCCTGATCACCATGTCGTAGTCCAATACAATCCAGAGATTGACACAATACTAATTCATATATGTAGTCCAATACAAATAGTCTAATACAAAACAACCCACAATACAAATAGTCCAATACAAATAAGTACTAATAGCTAATGAGAACCATGAAGCTCTCGCAAACGCTCAGTGATACGATCACGCAACCACCTCGAAAAAGTGGGATTGACGGCGTTTGGATGGATGTAGTCCCTTGCAAGTGATGCATCAATAGAACTCCCGGTCTCACTAGCTACCGGTGCTGGATGAATAGAACTCTCGGTCTCACTAACTACCGGTGCCACTTCCTCCTTAACAGTAGGAGGAGCCACCTCAGCATTCACTGTTTCCCTCAAACGACGTGCCGCTCCTCGGGTCATAGGTGCCATCTGGTAAAATCAATATTCACAGAGGAGCGGTTGAAAATAAATGAGAGAACTATCAGAGAATCACATAAAACTAAATAGAACTGAAATACAGTAATTGACAAATAAATGAGAGAACTATCAGATGTGATACTTAAGTATCAATGTGATACTCGAGTATCGGTATTGTGATTGCGATACCGATACACATTGGAATGGTATGATACTCAGAGTATCGGTATATATCGGACCATTCCGTATTACTCAGAGTATCAGTAATACAAAATAACAAAAATATAATACGTATAAAGAATTAGAAAACTTACATAAGCTTTGGCAGCCATCTTCTTCGTCATCTCTGTCCAGAAATCCGCTCTAAGTCAATCCTTTGCCCCAGAGCTCGAGTGGACATCCTTGAGTAGGTCGTATTCTCTGAGAGATCACCTTTACAATAATAATATCAGTAGTGGGATTGAGAGTTGGAGGAGATTATCAGAGTGTACGTCCTACTCAGATGGGTCTCTCACCGTTACTATTTTTTCTGACAGCATGGTAGATGTGCTCCGTCAACAGATTTTTGCTCTGAGCCAAAATTTTGTCCCGGAGCTCAATTGGACATCCTTCATGTAGAGGTCGAGTGAAAGGTTCCTGACAGCATGGTGGTCTCCTTTGTCAAAGGATTCGTGCTCATCCTACAAAGGTTGTGGGACGAGCAAGAATTCTTTGACAAAGGAGACCACCATGCTGTCAGGAACCTCTCACTCGAGCTCTACACGAAGGATGTTCAATTGAGCTTCGGGGCAAAGTTTTGGCTCAGAGCAAGAATCTTTTGACGGAATACATCAACCATGCTGTCAGAAAAAATAGTAACGGTGAGAGACCCATCTGAGTAGGACGTACACTCTGATAATATCTCCTCCAACACTCAATTCCACTACTGATATCATTCTTGTAAAGGTGATCTCTCAGAGTATACGTCCTACTCAGATGGATCTCTCAGAGTATCCTCTCTGGTTGGTTGTCCTAATTCATGTGTTTTAAGTGTGAGAACGGATGGCTCAGAACGTAACCCAAAATTCATTCTAGCATACATTAGTGTGAATCATCTATGTTCTGTACATATGGTGTAGTATACGTTCTTATCGAATCTAGTATGTAGTATCTGAAGAATGTAACAGAATCAAGATGAACTCACATAATAAATACTAAAACGTCATCTACTACTATATAAGATATAGTGATAGGTTGTCGTATCATCATTGCCGAGGGATGAGGGTCGCAGGACAGTCAACTTTATCTATGGCAACATAGTTTCTGTCTCGCCAGTCGAACAGGGATTATGTCCTGATCACCATGTCATACCATAGTTTCTGCCTCGCCAGTCGAATGGCTGCAGGGACTATATGCTCCGATCACCATGTTACCAATTAACCAACCAACAAAACTACTTGTTACAAATCGATACTATCGGTGCGTTCGAATCGTAGTATCACATTTTTCGGTGTCAGAAAACAAATAATTATTACTAAATTATCAGATTTTTCGGCACTATCGGTGCCCCTGACCAAGCCACCCCTCCTACACCACCCCTAGCCCTAACCCGAACCCGAACCCAACCCTACTCCTAGCTTCCTTCCCCAGCCGCCCACGTCCCTCCTGCGCCAGAGAGAGTGAGAGCGCCGGAGAGAGTGAGAGAGAGGGAGGGGAAGAGTACCACGTACCGAAGAGGAAGGAGAGTCGCCGGAGAGAGTGACCGCCGGAGGGGGGGGGGAGAGTCGCCGGAGAGTGACAACGCCGGAGAGAGTGAGAGCGCCGAATGGGAAATGAACCCTAACCCTAGCTCCCCTACCCCAGCCGCCCTCGTCCCCCTGCTCCACCCCTCCAGCCACCCCCACTCACCCCCAACCACCCGCATCCCCCTGCACCTCCCTCCGAGCCACCCGTACCACCCCCAAACCACCAACAACCAAAACAGACGAGAGAAAGAGAGAGAAGGAGGGGGAGAGTCACGTACTAGAGAGAGAGAAGAGTCGTCGGAGAGAGTGAGAGTCGCGCCGCCGAGAGAGTGAGAGCACCGGGGAGAGAGAGTGAGAGAGGAAAATGGGGGAAATGAAACGTTGGAGCGGGTATATAATTAGAATTTAGCGACGCTTGAACTAACGTCGCTAAATGCGTCGCTACTAGCGACGTCCTAGCGACATTTTGCAATGACTGGGTCATATGCTTAATGTACGTCGTTGTTACGTCGCTTAGGTCGTCGCTAGTAGCGACTATGAGCGACGTTTATATAAAACGTCGCTAATGTACACAATTTAGCGACGTTAATCTAACGTCGCTAAATATACGTCGCCAATTGAGCAGATCTTAGTAGTGCGCTTGTCCCCTAGGTAGTTGCGGGTTAGCACACTTGCTAGTGAGCATAACAAACCCACTCGTCTAAACCGGAACTGCTTATTGAGGATTCAAGCATTCAAAGTGATCTTTATATTTAGAACTTAATGAGTTGCAGTTCATATCGAAGGTATAGTTTAAGCAGTAAATAACATAACCATTTTTAACTTATCTTACCCCGGTCGTGCTCCTCCCTGCATAAAACAGATATAATACTTACCACATGCACAAGACAATATGTGAGCATGCTATATATCTTATATGTAGTCATTGGTGTTACGATACCACGAGGGACAATTCTCAATAACAATGCGATGCACCCTGTCAGTCTAGGTTGCAAGTCCAACTAGAGGTCCCGTAATGCCTCGCGTCGAAGCACGACTGACGAATTCCCCTGGATCGATTCTGTCCCGATGTCCCGTATACCATTTCGAGGAAAATAATACCTTGTGCACAAGTTGTCTATGACCATGCAATTGTAGACTTCGTTTTAAATTTTAAGGAATAGTTATGAATTAGATTTTGAGGACGAAATTATTTTAAGGTGGGTAGATTTGTAGCTCCCCTTCCCAAAAAATTTGAAATATTTTTTTTATTTTTGATTTAAATGGTGATTTTTATATTTGTTATTATAAATAATTATTTAGTTAATTATTACGGTAGATGACTTTAGCCATGGTTGAGTTTTGAAGTACCAAACGACTAGGAATCATGGCACGGATAGTGCAGTGGCGTGCCTTGACTAGTGTATTAGCCATGCCAAGGAAGACCCAGCCATAAGTGTGTCCTAACTAGGAAAATCAGACCAAGTTGCGACTTAACCTCTAAAGACATTTTAAATTATTTATTAATTATATTATGACTTGTAGGAGACCGGTTGTGTCGATTTAGCTCGGACTAGACCCGAACCGAAACCGAGCCCATGTAATTGTAGTGAGACCAAAGACGTCCATGTAGACGTACATATTGCATTTATTAATTTTGATTGTCTAAATAGGCATTTCATATATAGGAATATTATACATATTTTTTTATTGTTACTGAATTGATATTCTATTTTTAGAAATAGGATAAATACCTTCCTAATTAACCTTATGCATGTTGGGATATTTAGACTACATATTTTGTATGTACACGTATTATAGATTTTCCTTATTAATTATCATATTATTGTTATTTATATTGTTATAATAATAAAAATATATCATTTAATATTCTAGATTATTTATGAAATAAATATTATTGTATGTATATATTTTACTATAAGCCCAACACTATTAGAATATATTCCTAAGATTTATTTTTGGACTTTGGAGTATTTATGCATATATAGGTAATATACGTATATATGTAGAGATATATAGTTTATGTATATAGATATATATATAAATATATATATATATATATATATATATATATATATATATATATATATATAACTAAGGAAACCCAAATACCAGCCCAACCCATCCCAAGCCGAGGCCCAACCGACTGCTGTGCATTCGAACCCCCCCCCCCCCCAAAACCGAATATATGATCGAGAGAATAGGGAGAAGTAGCAACCAACCCTAATACCATAACCCTAATCTTCAATACCAGAGGCACCCCGTGCCTCCCTGCGTCATCGGACCGCTGTGTGCTGCTGGAGACGTTACCGAACCTCCGCGCGATGTCGCGCATGGACAGAACAGCCGCAGCACAGCAGCAGTATTGGCAGCCCATCGACCAGAACTTCGTACCACGATTGTTTGGCGCATGATTGTTCATTTTACGAACGTCTTCTCGGGTATGTTCACAACCTAAACGGCTCCCAATCCTTTCAATTACTTTGAATTTATAGGCCCTAGGTTGCATGATAAATCAACTCAAAAGTTAACGAAAAACTGTTTCGAAACGAAACAGAACGCTATTCCCCGACCCTACTTTGGTAGGCGATTATTCATCGGTCCATCGATTGTTTAGTAAAGTGTTTGAATACGTTTAACAACAACCTATACGGCTTCTAAACAGTTCTTTTAGATTCTGATTTCATCTATTTTATATCAAGTTAAATCGATTTGAAATTGAAGAAAAATCTATGAAATGTGTTTTGGAAATTGAGAAAAACTTCCGATACCATGTATGTCCCGTCAAACCGGACGACGTGGTCGCAAACCTAAAGCTTCGAAAGGTGCGTACCGACTTCGCGGACGTGTGGGCTTTGACGAAATTCAAATTGGTTGCGTGTGCGCGATGAATTTGATACGTATCCGTCAAAATTCACCGTATCGACCTCTTTGTAAATTTCTCAATTACTTTATGCACGTTCGTCAGATCGAGACGAAACTTGCGCCAACAGGACCGTATCATTTTTCTGGTCCTGTATGCCAAGTTTGGTCTGATTCTGAGACAGTTGATCGAATCGTTGTTTTGTGGACCCCAAGATCCGATTCAACGGGCAATTTTATGCACGGCCTGCCGGAATTCAACTTTAGATATACGGTTGGGTTCGTATCATCAAAATGAATCCATAGATATATAGTTTAACGACTTTAGAGACCATTGACCCTGGCATGTCTTTCGGTGCAAAGTGGATCCAACGGCCGACACCATTTTAATCCGAAATTACCGTTTTGTCCCTGTGTCCAGAATTGGACTTAAGGACAGGAAATCCTAGCTAATTTGACTAATCTGGAAACGTTGGTAACATCTATTATAGCTTCTGGAGGCAGTTGTGAGACTTGGACTTTCTGACTTGTTGATTGGCGATATATTGTTGGTTTTCCGTGCAACCCTCAGGCAAGTATACCTTGCTGAACATATAAGTATTTACATTATTTTTCTCTTTCTCTATTGTATTCTTTTTCATACTATCACATAATTTCCATATTGTGATTGGTTTGTCCTTGATTGTTTTACTTGTTCTAGATTACGTGCACGTGTAGGATATTCGACATTGCTTGATTATTGGTCTTTTCGTGTTACCTTGTCTCGTGATTGAGTTGTCAGTTTCTATATCTTGTTCTTGACTTGACCATTCTTGACTGGGAGTATCTTTCATTGTACTATCGTTGAGACATACTATAGATTGGGAGTATCTTGCATTGTACTACGATCTATTGCATATATTGATTGACTTGACTTGACTTACGACACTATGAATTGGGAGTATCTTGCATTGTACTACAATTTATAGGAGTCTACTTGACCTTGTATCATTTAGGAGAGGATATCGATACTAGAATTGGCTAATCTCGACTGAGAGTATCCTGCTTTGTATATCAATTGAAATACTATAGATTGGGAGTATCTTGCATTGTACTACAAGCTATATGAGTTCTGGTTGATAGTTAGTCCAGTCTAGTATTACATTTTCACACGACTCGTTGTCCTTAGATATTCTTCTTGCAGTGTTCTTATTCTATATACATGTTATTTATTGTCATATTAGTAGGCATATTTTATGTATCTTGCTAGTCCTCTGAGGACCTGATGATCTCTTCAGTTAGCTGATTTCACAGAGTTAGTTAGCTGAGCATGTGGTAGTTAACTTCATCTGCATGATTCAAGTATTTTATTAGTATTATTGATTTACTATCTTTCTCGTACTTTTATGATATATCCTGCTTATCAGCCTAGCCTTATAGACTTATATTATACTTGGAGTCTAATCGAACATATATGCTAGTGGGCTGCAGACCACGACCCATACTTGTTCATTCTTATCATATATATTCTTGTGGATTGACATACACTGTAGATTATCATATTAGCCATGATACCATGATCTTGACAGCTTATACGTACTCGAGTCGGGGTGGAGTCCGCTTGATACGTAGCTGGCTTGCTCACACTCTCGTGTCCCGAATAGCAGGTGCGGGTCGTGACAAAGCTAGGCAACATAATGCATGACACAAAGATAATTTAGCAGTAAAATATATGTCCCGTGCAATAATTAATAAATTTCCCTCAAAGCCGTATATTCAATTTGGCGACTCACAAGTACTAAATACTCTGAGGCACCGTGCCACAAATCGATGTTTCAATGTCCTTCCTTTCAATAGTTTTCCTGGTTTTGAACCAAACTGCTCGCCCCGATACGAGGAGCTAAGTTTATGTCTCTTGGCCTATTTATCTTAGCTGTGTTACTGTTATCTTATGTTCTTATCTTATATATATTCCCCCAGCATCATCGATTTGAACGTTGAACTTGGAATTTGTTGGTGGGAAGGAGTAGAAAAGAAAGGACGAGTAGAAGAATGCTTCACGGCGGTCAATGTTAGTTACACGAACTCCTGCGATGACACGAACATCATATTAGAATTTTTTCTTCAATTCTTTCCCTTCAAAATTTCCAAAGGTGCATTCAGAAATCGACGCGAAAGCACACTCATCAAAACCATGCAGCAAAACATCCAGAAAACCAAGAAAAGCAACAAAACCCATAGTAGACTGGTGTCGTCACTCTCGTTATAGTTCATTCGTCAAAACACAGTCTGGTGTGTCTAGGACTTATTCCAACAAAAGTCGATCCATTATTCGTCTAAATCGATTTTATTGATGTCCAAAGGTTTTCGTATACCAAACTCGTTGTTGAGTCAAACTAGCCATCTATGTTTCTGACCATGTCTGACTTATGATCATGAGCCTATTATATAGTGCTTCGTCCCAACGGGAGCGGGACACTACACTTGGAATACACCAGGATATTATCAATAAATACCATAACATATTTATCCAAATATTTATGGAAAACCTTACTCATAAGGTTCATGAGCACAGTTGGAGCATTGCTTAAACCAAGTGATATCACTAAGAACTCGTAGTGTCCATATCTCGTCCGAAAAGTTGTCTTCGAAATGTCCTCCTTCTGAACCTTTATTTGACGGTAGATGGACGTGAGATCGATCTTCGAGAACACCCATGCTCCACTTAGCTGACCAAACAAGTCATCGATACGTGGCAGAGGGTACTTGTTCTTCACCGTCACTTTATTCAATCTCTGATTGTCAATGCACAAACGTACTGATCCATCTGTCTTAGGCACAAACAAGACTGGAGATCCCTATAGTGAAGCAGTAGCTCGGATAAATCCTTTGTCCAATAGATCATCTATCTGGGTCTTCAGTTCAACCAACTCTATCGGTGCTAGCTGGTACACGTATGAAGACATTGGTTTGGTCCTCGGGATTAGCTCTATAGTAAACTCTATCTCCCTATCAGGTGGTACTCCTAGCAGATCCTCCAAAAATACATCTTGATATTCATCGATGAACAACAGATGTGATACCTCCAAAGCCATATGAGTACCATTAACTGACTGGTCATCTCCATCTAGAGGCTCTCTACAGAAGTCAAACTCTGATTGCCCTGGTGGTCTGAATGTAACAATTCCTTTACGAAAATCGAGAGTAGCATGATACTGGCTTAACCAGTCCATACCGAGAATAACATCGAAATTTGGCTTACAAAAAACCAAAAGTTGAGCTCTCAACTCTCTACCACCAATAACTGCAGAGCATGACCTACACATATCAATTACATGTATTATCCCTCCTCCAGTAAGAATTCTAACATTCTTAAATAATGATGAAGTAGCTACATTGTGCATTGCAACAAAACTAGTAGCTATAAATGAGTATGTTGCACCAGAATCAAATAGTATTACAGCAAGAAATGATGCAACTAAAGTAGTACCTGCTATCACTTCTCTTTCGGGCTCAATATCCTCTACTGCCAAGAGAAAACCTATCCATGCCTCTAGATTCCTGTCTGGTTCTTGTCCTGGGTAAACTGAGAAGCCTGTGAAGGTAGTAGGGGACCTCTCTGATATCCAGTGACTGTTGGAGGACATGGTGTCTGGTGTTGATGTTGTTGGCCCTACCTTTGTCGTAGGCACAATTTCTTTTTGTTGATGTCCAGAAGGCCATTCTCGAGCCTGTTGTTGTCTTGATCCACACAACAAGCACACTCCCAACCTACAGTGACAGTCCCTCTGAAGATGCCCCCGCTTGCCACGATAATGGCAAGTAGAAAGTTCCACTTTGTTCTGATAAGGGAATGCCCTCTGCTGGTGATATACTAAAGAGCGTCGCATAGGCCTACCTTGTGCTGCTCTTGATGCTGAAACTTTTGGGGTGGAGCGCCTTTGCTCTGTTGGTCCCTCACTGATAGTCTCTTGAATCTTCGCAGCACTCAAAACGGTCGCATGAGAAGTATGAGCTACTATTTTGGTCAGCTGCCTCAACCCAAAATTGAGCCCTTAGTAGAACCTCCTGGCCCTGTCTTCTTCATCTCATACAAGAGAAGGCACCAGCCACCAAAATTCTACTCACCGCTTGAACTTTGCATTATACTGGTCTACCGTCATGGAACCTTATTTCAGGTTGGTAACCTCATTCTGCAACTCAAACTTGACAGAAGTAGAAAAGAATCTGTCATTGGAGAGCTTGCGAAACTCCTTCCATGTTTGGTTGGTGCCCACACTGCTCTCCTTGTCTGCCCACCAATGACGAGCTAGATCTTTTAACTGAGGTTTGATAGCAGTCAGCTATTTCTTATTGCGTAACTCGACAACTTCAAGCATATTCTCCTTCTTCACTAGCCATGCAGTGGTTTCACTAGGGCTCTCAGCACCCTCAAAAGGTGGTGGGTTCATCTGGCAAAACTTTTCTATAGTGCCTACTTGCCTTTGACGCATGAGCTCATTCTGTTGGAAATGAGCTTGCATCATCCCTTGGAAGTACTAGAATATTTGCATTCATCCATCGGAGGAATTTATTGCTGGGGAAAGACAAACCATATCTGTTGAGGGAAAGGTGGTGGTATGCATTCTCTTTGAGGTATTGTTGTTTGCTACTCGGGCTGCCCAAGTTGTGGTCCATTTTGCTGCTGAGGACAAGGAGGAGAAATTTGGGGCGCTCGAGCCCGCTGGTACTGCTGGGTGTCCGGCGGTGACAGATCAGGCTACGAGGACTGCCCTTACCGAATTGGAGTGATAGGGGCACCATCTGAGCCTGCAGAGGTGTTTTCTCCTCATGAGTTGTGACCTCACTCGAGGTGATGGAAGGAGGAGGAGTGCACTGACTTTGGGTATCTATATTCCTGGATGCGAATAATAAGAATTCCATTAGAATACAATCAAGATAGATACAAGTTCAAGCAATCAATTGAGAACCAGAATGAAATCAAAGGAGATATCAAGCAAGTGGATGAGATCCTATTTTCTTAAACCTAAATACATCTTGCTCCGGGTAGTAACGTAACCGAGACAATATTTTTAGCACCTGCATGGGCCACCACAAAAATATATCACGCCCAGTCCCAAAGTACCTGGGACTAGCACGTGACATGCCAGCTGGTATGCATACAAAGGCTACTCCAATATATGGAACCTATGATGCATACTTACATTGTAGTTGAGCTCCAGCTCATAAAGTAACAACTGGTCACATATCTACAATAATGATCTCATCCATACCATGAGCATAATAACTAAGCACGAAACAACAAGAGTATATAACTGAAGGAAACGATAGTCTAAGAGTGATAATAGTCGGGTGAAAAAAAATCCACTACCAAATGGCTGTTATTAACTGAAAGCATGAAAATAATCAAATATATCATGAAATGAAAAGAAATAGAAGGAAATAAATAATCCATCAAGCAGAAATCATGGAAACTCTGAAGGCAAGACCTCCTCGTCTACGTCCACAAGTGCAGAATCAGGGCCAGGTTCGTACACCTCCGGATACTCCTATTCGTCCGAACCTGAAAGGAAACCAGGTCCTCAGAGGGACGTAGCAAGATATAAACAACTTGCTACATACATACTGTAATGCCCCAGTCCCAAAATACGTAGGACCAAGTACGTGAACATGCCAGCTGCACATATACGAAGAACACTCCAATATATGGAAACCTCATATATGCACATAAGCTGTAAATAAAAATCACAGGCCAAAATAACATATCTAATCTCATCACAGCTCAACACAGAAGATAATGAAGTCCAAATAAATAAATAAGAGTATCAAAAGATAACCGGGTGAACATACTCACTCCAAACAGCTATGAAAAATAGTCTCACAAGATCGGAGTCCGACCTCCGTAAAATAGAAAGAAAAGAGATGTAAAATAATGTCTACAACTGTCTCAGATAAGAAATAGACTAGAAGTCATAAGGCACTGCCTCGTCATCAATGTAAGATAGCTCCAATGCCGCTCCGTACTCCTGTGGAAAATCGTCTAAACCTGGAGAGATAACCAGGTCCTCAGGGGACATAGCAAGATACAAGAAAACACCATGCCATATAAACTGTGATAATATAATAAGAGAAAAAAGGTATGCATGCAATCGGGTTCCTGACCATTCTACTGTGAATATGCAGCTGAGATACATTCTTTCGACGCATGAGCCCTGGCTGAATATAGGATCTGGTATAGTCCCCTCTTGGGCACCAGTGACCAAGAGCATGTTGTTGAAAAACGACAGTGGCCAACCTGAGAGGCTCATACCCGTATCTCCAGCGGAGCTTCCGGGTTACAAGGGAAGTGCAATCGAAGCCCATACGTCAGGTAATATTCTCCCCACCCAATGCCTAGTATCATCATCTCCATGACTGACATGTACCTCTAATAACCGCCAAGTCCTCTAGCATGCAATTCTATTGGCAGTTACCCCTATCTGTCGCACGCTCCATACGTATCGGTGGCCAGCCAACTATGCGGAAATGTGTCCTACATGTGACTCACATCACGTGATACAACAAGTGTCAAGGCCGTATGAGATATACCAATACCTCAACATCAAAGGGGTGGTCAATAAACTAAGTCAATGCAAGAGAATAAATAAAGCAAGATAACGACCGATAGAGTCGCTTGCACCCAAGTGTGACTTGGACGCACAGTTTAAATATCATAAAATAAAATGCTAAAAATAACAACTGAAAATAAGAATATAATAATCACAGAGTAAGGTGGCAAGGTATCTTGCCTGGTGGTGCAAAGTGGCAAGTCCAAGAGTAGCAAGTGTCAGCACCAAAACTCACAAACCACAGATGACTCCAAACGCTGAAACAAACATCAAAAATGATCTCGATGAAGAAGTTATACCTAGAAAACGCCTGTCCAAAAGTCAAATTCTGGAACAGGGGCAAAATCGTAATTTTGGGTCAAAACGATGTCCGCCGTTGGACCCGCTTTGCACCGAAACGCGTGCCAAAGTCTACGGTCTCTAAAGTCGTCAAACTACATGTCAACAATTTCAGTTTGAGGAGAGGAACTCAACAGTATGTCCAGTTTTGGATTCCGAGGAGCCGTGTACAAAATCGCCCGTTTCAGTTGGTCGCGGGCCCGCCAAAATTGGGTTCCGATTCGACCTTCTCAGAATCGAACCAAACTTGACATGCAGGACCAGAATTTTGATCCAGACCTGTTGGCGCAAGTTTTGTCTCGGTCCATCGACTGTACACGAAGTTATGGGCAAGTTTGCAAAACGTCGATACGGGGGTATCTCGACGGATACACGTTGATTTCGTCGCACACACGCGACGAAACTGAGTTCCGTCAGTTCCCACACGTCCGCAACGTCCGTATGAGCCTTTCGATGCGTATAGCGCGCGACCACGTCGCCCGGTTTGTCGGGGCGTACGTCGTATCGTGGAAATTCCAGAATTTGTGTGATTTAGAAACCAGTTTTTCTGAAAGTTGGTGGTTGAGGTGGAGCACCTTCAAAAGTTTCTGAAAAATCTGTACATATTAACCGAAACTTTGATCCAAAAGTTGCGTTCTACTCTTGGTTATATTGTTAACGACCATTTTCAATTAGTTTCTGAAAAATCTCGACCTACGGATCGGAATCGGGCTTCTAAGTTGGGTTTTGGAACAGCCTGAAACTGTTTTGTTCCGACAGTTTTTCGGGAATTTCAAATCAGTCTCTTGAGGAATCTGGTCGAGTACTCTCCAATCCAGTTGGAGGACTTCTAGATGGTTATATTGGTTATCCCTAGGAAGTTATGGTGCGAGAATCGGCTAAGCACGAAGGGAGAAATACTGGATTGAAAATAGTACCTTGCGGTTTGATCGAGAACAGAACTTCCTCTGTTTTCTCGCAAATGCGACTCCGGCGAGGTCTCCGGTTGACGAAGGTGGTTCGCCAGCGGCTGGGGTGTGCGCGGGAAGGTTGGCGGCCTTGGGGTCGTGGTGGAGAGGAGATGGGACTTCATGTGGAAGACAAAAATTTGGGGGGTTAGGGTTCGCGGAGCTCTTATAGGTGCTCCTCTGCCTCTTCACGAATATAACTCGGATTTGGGGGGAGCTCGGGTTGATTGGTGTGGGGTCGGGTTTTGAAGGGTTTGCAGCTATAGCTGCTGGTGGTATTAACTTGTTGGTGGGGTCGGGTCTAATGGTTGCAGCTACTAGCTGCTGCCAAGTAAACGAGTTGTGGGGGTCGCCCCCCCCCCCCCCCTTTTTTCTCTCCGCAGCTGAGCTGCTGTACGGGGGGTCGGCCCACCACCAACATTATATATATATATATATATATATATATATATATATATATATATATATATATATATATATATAATGTTGGTGGTGGGCCGACCCCCCCATACAGCAGCTCAGATTTTCCTTGTGATTATATATATATATATATATAATCACAAGGAAAAATTCTAAAATTTTGAAGAAAGTAACAAAAATATTTTATAACAAGGTAAGCTATATTTAGGAGTATCTAAATTATCACGCACACAAACATACATACATTTACACATCTACAATTACGTACATATACCAAATAAATTCAAATAAATATAGAAAAATAATTTTTTTAAAGCATTAAAATAATAAAAAAATATTGAGATTTTACATCCTACCCAACTTGAAGAAAATTTTGTCCTCGAAATTAAACTAAGGTCGGGGGATCAAATGCAATGCAAGGAAATTGATAATAATAAATAATAAAAAAACTTCAATGCGAGACATACCTTCGTCTTCAAACAAATGCGGGTAGCGATTTCGGATGTCGTCCTCCCGCTCCCAAGTAAACTCCCCTGGCGAGTGATGCTTCCATGCCACGCGAACCAATGGAATAGATTGATTCCGTAACACCTTCACTCGGCGATCGAGGATACCTACTGGTTGCTCTTCATACGACAAACTCGGTCCAACTGTGATCTCGGAGTGGTCAAGCACATGATTGCTATCTGCCACGTATCTCCTCAGCTGAGACACATGGAATACGTCATGCACTCCCTCTAGCGACGGTGGCAAGGCCAATCTATAGGCAACCTCTCCAACACGTTCCGAGACATCGAAAGGGCCGATGTACCTTGGACTCAACTTGCCACGTCCTCCGAATCGAATCGTGCCTCTAGTGGGGGATATCTTTAAGAACACATGGTCACCCTCTTTGAACTCCAAGGGTCGACGACGATTATCTGCCCACTGCTTCTGACGATCCTGCGCTGCTCGCAGGTGGTCCTGAATCTTCTTCACTGTCTCCACTGTGCTCAAGACCAACTCGGGGCCCAATAGCTGTCGCTCTCCTATGTCGCTCCAACAAACAGGAGACCGACACTTCCTACCATACAATGCTTAAAACGGAGCCATTTGAATGCTCGCTTGATAGCTATTGTTGTAGGAAAACTCAACAAGATGAAGATGGTCCTTCCACGAACCGCCAAAATCAAGCATACACGCTCTCAACATATCCTCTAGCGTCTGAATGGTACGCTCCGACTGGCCGTCTGTCTGTGGGTGGTACGATGTGCTAAACTTCAATCGGGTGCCCAAACTCTCTTGCATGCTCCTCCAAAAGTGCGAGAAAAATCTCGAGTCACGTTCCGACACAATACTAACAGGCACACCATGCAATCTCACAATCTGTACAATAAATTATAAATGCAACATGGTGTTTCTAACCTCGTAAGTGCAAATTTAGGGGACAACATTCAATGCATGGAAATTGGTAGGCTCAAAAGATATACATATACTACAAGCAGTTATCTGTATCCGAGCATAACGTTCAGTAAACGTCAGAGGCCAACATGATAATCAAACTCATAATCTCTCATGGCTCCCTCCGGAACATTTGGTTGACCAATTTGGTTAGCCTATACGCCTGGTGACTGTCCTCCCCCTCAAACCCCATACTGACCAAGTCGTATCTGCTAGGGGTGAGCATCGGTTCGATGCAGACCGAACCGTCACAGGTTAAACCAAACCAAAACCGAACCGACAAATTATAAAACCGAACCGAACCTAATTTCATGAGAATCGAACCGAACCTAAACCGAACCAAATTGGTTTGGTTGATCGGTTTATTCGGTTATGGGCCTTTGTTATGGGCCTTGTTTAATGGGCCGACCTATTTCAAAAAATTCTGGAATCATTGTGACAATGCAAATACAGCAGTAATAATTCTCAGAAACAGCAATATCAAATTTATAAATTCAATTGAAACCATAGAAACAGTGCTGCAATTCTGATTTCTAAACCAACATATCAATTACAAGTTTACAACCAACCAAAATATCAAATAACTCACCCTTACATAGTAATAAAAGTATCAATAATACTAACAAAGGTTACAAAGTCATATAATATCAATGATTCCAGACGTTTTTAAGCATATACAACTTAATTGCAACAACAACAAAAGTTATATTACAATTTTCAGAAGCTAACAAAAAAATGACTCCATTGTTGTAGATTTTGCACCAGTGCAATGACTCCATTCTCATGTAACCCAGTTCCAACAGCACCTACATTTTGTACAAAAAAGAAGGAAAAAAAGTATAATATGCCTCAGATGGCTATTTTTGCACCATATTATGATGCCATGTAGTATCAGTTACATTTTCTCAAGCCGTAATCAACATTGCCATTTTCTCGTTTAATATGTTAGTAAACTGTCCAAGAAAAGATAATAAATGAACTAGTAAAATGTATCCACTAGCAGCATCATACCAGCATATAGGAGTATCACAAAAAAGTTCAATATCAGAAACCATAGAGAGCTCAGAGAGTCAGAGCAGCATCCAGATTCCAGCATTAGCATATAAAATAAGAGTATCACAAAAAAGATTACAGCATTAGCAGATGCCAGTATACACTAGAGAGCTTAGAGAGCTCAGGAGCATCCAGATTCCAGCAATTACAAAATAGGAATATCAGAAACCATAGAGAGCTCAGAGAGCTCAGGAGCATCCAGATTCCAGCATTAGCAGATGCAAGTATACACTAGCAGTATCATACCAGAATAGAAAGCTTACAGCAGTATCCACTAGCAGTATCATACCAATATACCAGTATATAGGACTATAGGAGTATCACCAAAAAGATTATCCAGCATAATCTAAAATGTATCCAGCGGAATTCTCCAACAGCAATATTACAATGATTGTTTCAAAAGTAAAACTTCAAAGAGTGATAGTAATCAAAGCCAAACTTCGTTTGTTGATGTTGATCCCACAGTTAACTTAGCCAAATCTAATTAATAAGAAAAAAGAAAAAAGCTCTGATTTAGTGTAAATTAAAACAAAACTGTTATAAAACTGAAAGAATATAATAAAAATTATAAAACGTGTAAATTACCCATTTCAAGTTTGTAGATGTCCTAAAAATCCTCTTCAATAGCGGATACAATGGGTCGATCGGAAGGTACCCTAAACCAATCTTGACAACATATGAGTGCTTGAGCAATTTTTGGTATCAAAGAGCTCCTATAGGCATCAAGAACATGACCACCCGTACTAAAAGCCGACTCCGAAGCCACGGTAGATATAGGAACGGCCAAAACATCCCTAGCCATCTTTGATAGAATCGAAAAATAAGGTGAATTAAGCTTCCACCATTCCAAAATACTAAAATCGTCACTTTCCTCATCATCATCTACGATACTCTCCTCTAGATAACGATCAAGCTCCGATTTAGTGTCACCCCCACCCAATTCCATCTTATGCTTCTTGAATTGTGCCTTTAAAAATTTTTCAATTACAAGGTGTACCCCGGTTGATTTTTACTAGAAGATTGATGTCTATCACTAGTAGTAATAGTAGTACTAGTGCCACAAATTTGAGAAGTGTTGATGTTTTTGTACTCATTGAACATTGAGTACGCAACACTCTTCACCTTCTTCTTCATGGAATCACTCTTCTCCGTACCATATAGTTGATCAAGAGCATATTCCACATACTCCAACTTATGTCGTGGATCAAGAATTGGTGCAGTAAAGATGACCATATTCATCTTCTCTATATTCCCCCAATACTTATCATATTTTTCTTTTATTTTATCGGCCATTAGACCCAAATCAAAGTCACTACTCTCTTTTCAAACATGTAATAGAATGTCAATTGATGTGATTTCATCAAAAAAGTTATTGCAAGTGATATACAAGGAACCCGAGATACGCATTGTGAGGTCATAGAAGTGCTCTAGAAAAGTGCACAATCTTCTTGCATTAGTCCAATCTTCTTCACTAGGATGCCCATCATTCTCCGCTAACTCTACTTTGAACCACGGATCAATAGATAAGAATCTCTCAAAGGCACTTTCAAACCTTTGAACCATGTCTAACATCAAGAATGTAGAATTCCATCGGGTGCTTACATCAAGACACAATAACTTTTTGCTTTGTATCTTTTCAGCTTCAACACACACCTTAAATTTTTGGAATCTACTAGGAGAGTGTCTAACATATCTTATTGCATTTCTAACACGAAAAACTGATGGAGACATCAATTTTAAACCATCAACCACAACGAGATTGATGATGTGTGCGATGCATCTCATGTGTAAATACTTGCAATTAAGAATGCTATTTCCCCAATTTTGGATCTTTTTGCTCAAATAAAAGATAGCAACATCATTAAAACTAGCAGTGTCAACTGTTATTGTGAATATTCTATCAATTTCCTAATCAAGCAAACATTTTTTGACTTCTTTTCCGATGGCCTCCCCTTTATGACTAGAAATTGGGCAAAAATTAATAAATTTTTTTCTTTAGTTCCCAATTTTCATTTATGTAATGTACCGTAAGACCCATGTAATTTATCTTCTGTAATGATGTCCATGAATCCGTTGTTAGGCAAACCATTTGCTTCGACTCTTTCAAATATGGTTTGAACTTACTCTTTTCATTAGAGTAAAGTTCATAACAATCTCGTGCCACTGTCCATCTTGATGGAATGCGAAAGATGGGACACGCAACAGTCATAAATTGTCGAAAGCCATCATATTCCACAAATCGAAATGGAAGTTCATCGACAATCACCATACGTGTCAAAGCTTTTCTCACATCATCTTGATTAAATCTCCAACTAGTGAGTACTTTATCATTGCCCCTTGCATTTGGTTGTAAGTTGAGAATTGTTTGACTAGATTCATGATTTTTGGGATTGGAGGGACATGCATTCCAATGATTTCTCATACTAGTTGTCCCATTTAATTTGCTATGACAATGATATTCTCTTTTACAGTGTTTGCAACTAGCTTTTGGACGCCCTTCCGCATCCACAAATATATTAAAATCAGTCCAAAACGGAGCCCGTTTCTTCATAGGTTTTTTAGTAACCCGAAGACTTGAATTAGGATTGGAAATGGGCTCATTTGTGGCTTCAGAACTAGTTGGTGGTTGAGGTGGAGCACCTTCATGCGACATCTAAAAAAATAAACGTGTTTTTTAATATATGAACTATGAATATGAAATTTCAATAAAAATAAAGAAATACGCACATTGCATAATATGAAGTAGTTGCCATTGGTTGTTGCTACCTAATGAACATCATATAAGATAGTGAGTAACCTTACCTAAGCTAACTAACCCTTACCTAACCCTTAATTAAATTTATCTTTTCAATAAAAAAAATAATCACAATTAACAAATTAACAAAAAGAGATAGCTAACAGCCTACTAATTTACTGAACATAAAGAAAACAAATTAACAAAAAATAGAATACTTGCATTTGTGCAAAAAAAGGGATAGCTAACAGGCCAGCAATGCAGCATTTGTGCAAAAACAAAATACTTGCATAATTAACAAAAACAGAATACTAATTTACTGAACATAATTTATAGGCATAACAGAAAATAAACAAATGGTAAGTCTTTTGGTAAACTGGCCAGCAACGCAGCATTTGTGCAACTAGCACTATAATATTATTTGCCCTGCAAACACATTCCAATTTCTAGCACAATAGATTATATATATATATATATATATATATAGAGAGAGAGAGAGAGAGAGAGAGAGAGAGAGAGAGAGAGATTATTACAGCGATAAGCGATCCAAAACAAATCCAAGCACAAGATCCAATCCCAGGTTCCCAAATACCTGCATAAGTAAAAAAAGAATTATTATAAGAAATAGATTAAACAAAACAGAATTATTATACACTGACACTGTCACTGAGATGATCAACACATAATTAGATTCCCAAATTAACAAAAACAGAATACACTGATTGAATTAGAAATATCTAGATCTGAGCATCTGACATGATCGAGCATATGAAAAAACTATCTAGATCTTTCATTCGAGCATATGAAAAAAAACTATCATGATCGAGCATATGAAATAACTAACTATAAATTATCTTTCATTCGAGAAACATAAATTATAAATAAACGAGATAATTAGAAATAACTAAAAAATGAAAATTATCTAGATCTGAGCATCTGACATGATCGAGCATATGCATACACCAAAATAATAACCTAAAACAAAATTTAGATCTGATAGAAATTTAGATCTGAGCATCTGACATGATCCGACAGTAATCGAGCATGCATAAATTTAGATCTGATAGAAATAATAACCTAAAACGAAATAAATAACAGAGATCAATTTAGACATTCAGCATGCCTGCACTAAAATAAAATAAATAACAGATATCAATTTAGATCTAGATTTGAGATTAAAGTGAGATATTTAGGAAAAAAAATTACTTAGGGTTAGGGCCTTACAGCGGTGAGAGACCGAGAGAGAGTCTGAGAGTGGGGGGCCAGGGGCTACGACTCTCGCTACCGGCAGATCTGAAGGCGGTGAGGCGGAGAAAGATCGAGAGGGGAGGAATAGGGAGGAGACTGGAGAGGAAGGAGATATTTTTGTAAGGAGAGGCTGGAGAGCGTCGTTCTCTCTCTCCCTGTGAAAAAAAATGAGAACGAGAGAGTCTGAAGAGAGAGAGAAGATGATGTATTTTAAACTTAGGGTTAGGGCTAAGGGATAAACTAGTAATATCACCTATTATAATTCGGTTTCGGTTTAAAACCGAACTCGAAACCCAATAACCATAAACCGACCCGTTAAACCGAATTAATGGGTTTTTGGCACCGAACCCGACCCGAAATTTTGAAAAACCGAACCTAATAGCAAAATCAGTTCGGTTCGGTCCGGTTTTCGGTTTTAAACCGACAAATGCCCACTCCTAGTATCTGCAACATGTCCAGTTTTTAACTGCTCAAGTCTTTAATGTACTAATCACAACAGTTATGTTTCTAACCGTCAAACGTCTCGTACGTATCGAGCGATGGCTAGTCGAGTATGACAGTCCGTGCCCCTAACATGAATCTCATATCCATGTGATGTGTGTGTGTCATAGCCAAGGAGATATAAAAATATTCCACTAATGTAGGGTTGTCGTCTAGCAACGAAATCAATATGCATAAAAGAAATAAGAAGCAAGTGAATTAATGAACTCCGTCAATCGCACCCAAGTCTAGCTTGGACACTCAGTATATATCATAGGTACTAAGAAAAAGAGTAACAAATATGTAACATATTGTAGTAAATAGATTTAGACAGTAATCATAGCAAGGTACATTTGCATGGGGTCCGGGAAGAGTCAAGACGATGTTCGGGTAGCGAACTCGTCAAGTTAGGAGCAACACAAAAAGTAAAAACGGAATGGACAACTTCGAACGCTGAAACAACATCCACAACGTGTCCAGAATTATAAAAATAGCCATAAAAGACTACCTATAAGTCTAATTTGGATACAGAGGCAAAAATGGCATTTTCGAGTCAAAGCGAGATCCGCTAGTGGGCCCACTTTGTACTGAAAAATGTGCCAAAATCTAAGTTCTATAAATTCACAAATTATAAGTCTATAATATCAGAACGATGATACGAACCTAATGGTACGTCCGTAATTGGATTTGGTTGAGACCGTCAAATGGATCGTGGGCCCGCAAAAGGGCAATCCGGTCAACGATCTCATAATTGGATAAAACTTGGGTCAAATAAAACGTCAAATATTGCGATTCTAGTTGCAAAAGTTTCGTTGCGATATGATCAGCACATAGAAAGTAATTACAATTTTCTGAAAAACCTCGATATGGTGGTTTTTGACGGTTACGGGTCAAATTCGTTGCGTACATGCGATCAATTCGAATTCCATCAAAATCCACACATCGGGGTAGACCGTACGTGCCTTTCGGTGAAATCAATTCTAGTCGGGGTTGTCCAGTTTGTCGGGACGGACACCAATTCGAAGAAAGAATTAACTATTAAATTACTTCATGGAGCCTACTCTGGCATGATTGTAGACAATTTAACCGAGAGTGCATGAGCGCAAGTGGCATCGGATTTCGTTGAACGAGCAGTAAGTCATGCTCGTTCAAACTTCCAGAAAAAATACAGAATTCTGAATTGAAATTTCAATGGAATATTATGGTTATTTCTCAGGTTTTGACTGGACTTTAACTTGGATATACACTTAATTAATAGAAACTAGTTAACAGGTTTTAATTATGGTTAGGCTGTCTACACAGGAGTATATTTGGATCTAGGATTACTAGACAAAATAAAAAGTCAAGAGGATTCAAATGTGTGTACCTTGTGATGAATTCTGATTGAAAATTAACAATAACTCGGTGGTTTCGGAAACTTCGTATGCCTCGCATGGACGTTGAGAAGGCTGACGAAGGGCTGCAGTGTTCTCATGAAAAGGAGACGAGAAAGTGGTGGTGATAGGGACTATGTCGTCACTATCGACGTCGTCGTCGCCGACGAAGCGGGTGGTTGTTTTGTTGAAGAAGAAGAAGAATGAGGAGATAGAGGAAATGGTGAGTAGAGTGTGTGGATGAAGAATAGGTATCGAGGAATATAGGTTGTCGTTGAGAGGGAAGGAGGAATAGAGGAGAAAAAACTGACATCGGGGAGGAGTGTGCACGGTTCTCCCCTAGGAATAGCGAAAGACATGGGGGTGTGTGTGAGTTGAAAAATTCAAAGGTGTATAGCTACTGTGAGTAAGGGGGTAGTGGTTTAGGTAATTTAGTGTTGATGGGTATTTTGGTTTTAAGTCCCGATATGAGGAATGGAAAGGGGAGTGTATAGAAATTGTTAACTATTATAAAACTTATAAATTTTGGAAAGTTATCAATTAATTATTAATGCTAACGTTAAATATTCATATACATACATACCTACATACATATACTTTAATATATGTATATATGTATGTAGCAGCATCGTATGTACAACTAAAAATATTTGCACAAGTTGATTAATAATCGAATACTAAAATTTGGGAGGGGGTGTTTACATTATCAAAAAGACGATATCGTCAATACGATATAGATGGATCGTATTTGAATTTTGAGGAATGGTTCGAACGAAGATTCGAAATGATCAAGTTGTGATTCAAACAATTGTTTTGAGGATTTGTCGAGTGACTTCATCCCTGAGTGGTGTATGGGATAATCTCGGGGATGTTGATCTATTGAGGATCAGGGTGCCAATGCGTCTATCAGCAAGCGACGAAATTTCGTAAAGCCTTAGAAAGATTGTTTCAAAGTTAGTCGTAACTTGATAGCTAGTATGAGCTTGATTCGAACGAACGAGGAAACGTCGCGCATCAGAGAGATTTGCACGGAGTATGGAATGCAAAAATGGTTGAGTAGGAAGATTGAACCAAGAAAAATTTAATGCGTAATGAAATGAATGACTCAGTCGAAGAATCGATATAGAGCGTATACGAAAATATTGATACGGAACTAAACGGAATAGAATTTTGAATTTGACTAAGGAAAGATAGCACGATGGAAAGATAGCGTGCATATGAATGTTTGACTTAAAGATACAAGAATGACTATAAAGATCTAAGAAGAAATTTGCTCGATGACTTAAGGTAGGCATGAAGATACGTAATTTTGTGTTTGAATAAATTGATTATGTAACTAGTTCGGATGATAGCATTGGTTGCACTACTCGGAGTTCCTCGCTAAAGGAAGGTCAGGTTATGTATATCATCGATGGTATTGAGATGTATCAAAGGTTGATGTGCGATAACTCGGGAGTGCTCTGATTTGAGGAATGATGATCGTATCAATATGGTTGTTTATAGTCTATTATTTGGATTTTGATTGTAAAGGATGTTTGGATGACTTGATAAGATAAACTTGAAGTTTGCATGAATGGATACTACTCGGATTATGCAAAATGAAAATATTGATAGATTTGATGATCATTAATGTGAGGATTATATGACTCGAGGATTTACATTAGGTGATCTTACGATTGTGCAATGAGACAGATGCACAAGATTGATGATTAGTAGGATTATGATTTGAGGAAAGTCAAAAGGGACGAATGTATTATTAAGATTTTACGACTCAGAATTGTAATCGACATTGCGACTTGTGATCGATGGATTATGAGTTATGATTTTGTAATCGAGGTATACAAATTTGGATTGATAGGTCTATTAAACGATTTGAGGATTGCGAGTTTGAGAGTCGTGAGTTTGCGTCGTTGAACCATATCGTGATCGAGGATGATCATGTAATGATTTATCTCAGGAATGGCTTTGTTGAATGACTCGGACCCCTTGGACAGAACATTCAAGTGCGATAGGAGAAATCTATGCTCGGAGTTTAGAAATCGGAGGTGATGTGAGCTTGGGTAGGAAGATATTGTACTATCGACTACGGGTTGATCATAGAATTAGGGGGTGAGTGTTTTGATATTATTGTTTAGAAATGGTGATCCCAACACTGACTTTAACATTAGCCTTTTGAGGTAGCCTAGCGGTTAGGCAAATATCCCTTTATGGATATATAGACTTGTTGTGATCGACCTTAGCAAGAGTCGCCCGGATAGATTATAGAGCTGGGGTAGCTAGTTTGTAAAAATAAGAGTTGAACATTGGATAGAAGTGATTTTGAGAAGTTGACAATTGATAGGAACGGATATTGGTTTCGGATGGATAGATGGTGTTGCGAATCGAAGAAGTCAAGTGACTTGTTGAGGACAGAAATTGTACCTCTCTGTTTCTTTTCGATTCTCTATCACGAGGCTTAGTTGAAATACATGTATTTCGGAAATACCTTAAATATATGCACGATCTAACTCGAGTGTTATGCTGAATTCAAATAAGATCGAAGGTATGATCATTAAAATAAAATAAGATTGAAATTAGGATTGAGGTAAACATATTAAATTGCATAGGAGAAATATTTAAAAAATAGGCGTTGATGTTGTTTAGATTGAACAAAGGAACTATCATATGCGATTGAAACAGATTAAAATTTTTGGATCGGATAGGATAAAGGTTGGTGACTAAAGGTAAAATTGTGTTTCGATGAAATCAAATAGGTCCTTGAGGATTAAAATAAAGCTAAAGTTTACTTGGTCGAATTGAAACGATATTACCGGGATTAAAAAATTATTTTTGAAAGAGGGTATTCGAGATGTATATAATTAGAAGATTTAGATTTTGATTGATTATTCAATGGGTTTGGAAAAAATTTGGAAGACGAAATGTAGAAGATGCGAACGATAACTTCGGAGGATTGTGAAATTGGTTAGCAAAAATTGAATATCGATTGGTGTGATTTTGAGTAAGGCATTGATGTAGTCAGGCATTGATGTAGTCAGGTTTGGAAACGATCGGTTTGGATTTGGAATTGAAGTCTTTAGGAATTTAGGAATTGGTTAAAAGGTAATACTGGGTTTCGAATAAGAGATGATGAGTAAAGACTTGGTTATTGTTCGGAATGATCGAGGATATTGCTTGGGTACATTTGTCCTAGAACTAAGTTGCTCGTGTGTGGTGACTTGTAAGTTATTCCGTGTTTAAGAATAGCAACGTGAGGCACATTATGGATAATTGAAAGGACATGATATTATGTTGTGATCTAGTTGACAGATGAAACTTTTGGCTAAGGCATGAGCATGACTCTGAGTGACGAAACAAGCAGGGAAGTTAGAGTATAAGTGATAAGTCGATAAGTGTATACTCAGTAAGTTTCGAAGACAAAATTTAACGCTCTAGTCCAAAAAATACGTAGGACCAGCAAAACGATACATGCCAACAACATTTTGCTAATGGGCCAAAACTAAATATCGAGCCCATTAGCTAATGCTTAAGCTGTAAATCATGATAACAACCCAGAATAACAACGCAAGTCACAAGTACACAAGTAATCTCTTCCACACAAAATAACAGTCCAGAAGTAAATAAGTCCAATGTGATATATATAACAAATATCCAGCAGTAAAGGAAATATAACTGTGCGGAAAAAAGATATCACAAGACCACAGAAAAGAGAAATAAAGTAAAAAGTCAACTACTAGTCTGTTGAACTAGAATAAAGTAAACAGTCTAAATAAGGAAATGACATGATCACGAGAAATATTCTAAAACTATCTCGTCGTCCGGGGAAGGTACATCTCCAGTTTCGACTCCAGAACCATAAACCTCTGGGTAGTCCTCCTCTCTATCTAAGCATGGAGAGATTACCAGGTCCTCAGGGGACTAGTAAAACACATAATATAGAAGCCTACTTTGACAAAAATAACATGCAAGGAACGACCGAAAATGGTACAAGAAAGTAAAGACTGAAGGAAGTATAGTACAAGAATAAAACATAAATAAAATCGTCGAGAATCATGCTAATAAATGTGACTAAAAGAAAATCGAAATAAACCGCAGCCCGGTGGTTGCTAACGGCCCTATAGATTACATCACGATGGTTGCCAACAACCTATAGTAAGTCTCTATCGCAGCCCGATGGTTGCTAACTATTGAGAGTGGTTAAGAATACTCAACGTCTATAACATGGTCCTCGCCTAAAACTACGAGTCAATCATGTCAAGTCAAACATGTCAAGTCCAAGTCAAGTCCAGGTTAAATATGTCAAGGGAACATGGCAAAGGCAAAGTAATTCTATCACTAGACATGAACAAAATACGAAAAATAGGACAAGTAAAATAAAAAATAGGAACAATCTACGTGCATGTAAAACTAAAAAATAACAATGACATAAATCATAAAAATATGTAATCAAGTAAGACAAAAGAGAGTAGCAATACAAAAATGCATGAAAATACTGTAAAGTTTGGCAATATGTACTTGCCTTATGTAGAATCGTCCACGTCCAAATAAGCAACTAGTCAAATCAGTGAGCCACGAAAGTAGAACATCCGCAAATGTCCTCTGATGCTGAAACCGACATCACCAACGTTTTTGGCATAAGAAAAATATTTATATTTGACAACCCACAAGTCCAATTTTGAACGATTGTTTCGGGTCAAAATAGTTTTCGCTTTTGAAACCGCTTTGCACCAAAAAATATGCCAGAATCTATGGTCTCTAAAGTTGACAAATTATATACCTATGAGTCCAATTTTTTGATACGAACTCAACGGTATATCCAAGTTTTGAATCTGATGAGCGGTACAAAAAAAATGCCCATTGAGTCGGATTGTGGGCCCATCAAAATGGCAATATGGTCAACTGTCTCAGAAGTGGACCAAACTTGGCTCACCATACCAGAAAAATAATACGAGTCTAGTGACGCAAGTTTCATCACGATGTGACAAACGTGGACGAAGTAATTATGTTTTTTTCAAAGGGGCAATACGGTGTACCTCAACTGATATGCCTTAAATTCGTCGCGCACACGCAACCAATTTGTGTTCCGTCAAAGTCCACACGTCCGCAACATCCATACGCACCTTTGGATGCCTTTGGGTTGCGACGTTTGTCTAGACAAACATCATATCGAGAAAGTTCTAAGTTTTACAAAATAATTTTCCTAGTTTTTTTCTGATTTTCAAGTCAATTTATCTAGATGTATAATAGATGAAATCAAAATCTGCAAGTAGTGTTTAGAAGCCGTGTAGGTTGTTGGTAAACCTATTCATATAGTTTTCTAAATTAATTGCTGGATCGACGAATATTCCACTTCCAAAATAGCTTCCTGGAATAGAAATTCAAAATATATTTTTTGCCAAGTTGGCATTAATTTTTTGGGTAATCTAGAGCATCTAAATTTAAACTAATCGAAGGAATTTAAAGGCGTGTAGGTCGACTTCAGACAGAAGAAGACGGTTCGAGAAAAGATTGATTGAGCGTCGTAGAATCCTGCCGCAAAAATATCTCACAGATTGTTGCTGCTGCTTTGTCTGTGCTCGCTCTGCGGGTGGCCAGCCTCTGGCATGTGTTCGGTGGTGCAGGCGTGTCGGGGCGGCGCACGTGGTTGCGAAAAAGTTTGTAGGGGTGGTCGTGAGGGGTGACAGGTTAGTTTAGGGTCAGGGTTTTCCTAGAATTCTTGTCCCCCTCTCTCTCGCTGCTATATATATAGGGTCGGGTCTGTTGAACAGGTTTGGGGAGGAAAGCATCTCGCAAGAAATTTATCCTCGCATGATTTTATTTTTTTCTTTTCTTTTGTTATATAGATATATCCATATTGGTCCATATATACCTATATATTTATAAATACTCTATAAAATCCTAAAAATATTAATTATATCTTTTTTCTAGTATAGGGTTTATTTATACAAATATGTACACACATAATAATGTTTATTTCCTAATTACTATATATATATATATATATATATATATATATATATATATATATATAGCCTAAAAAAATATGTATAGCCTAAAATTCCAAAAAAATACACCAAGATATTTTAAGAAAATTATCTACAATATTTCAAAATAAAATGTTATTTTAATAGCAAGAACGTATAATATATATAACAACCTTTTGTGAAATGGCCTACAAGGTCACTAAAATAAAATACTACTATAAATATATACAATACATATCTACACGAACGTCTTTGGACGCACTATATTCCTTTATAGGTTTAGATTTTGTTCGGGTCAAGTCCGGGCTAAATTTGTACGACCGGGTCTCCTAAAAGCCATAATCTTAATAAATAACTAATTAAATCATTTATAGGGGTTTAGTCACAACTTGGACTAGTTTTTCTAGTTACTACACAGCTATAACCAGGCTTTTCCTAGCATGGTTTATACACTAGTCAAAGCACATGAGTACACTCTCCGTGACATAATTCCTAGTCATCTTGCACCCCAAAACTTAATCATGACTAAGACCATATATAATAAATACTATATGCCTAAAAATATTTATAAATTCCAAGAATCACTATTTAACTCAAATAAATAATAAAAATAATTTTAAAATTATATGGGTGTTACACAAAACTTTTTCTGAGTTGTGTATTATGTAGTGCCCCGTCCTGCTCAGTTCAACCAGAGGAATAGAAACTCAACGCCGTTTGGACTTGGCTATGCAACGGCTTACTTGAAGTTCCACTCGGTCGAGTCAACATCTCGTTCAGGTGGGTGGCCTCAATGAACTTGTCTCTGCATGGCCTTTACACTAATAAGATGGAGTTTTCATATGCAATAAGTAGGCTTGGCAATAAAAGAAATGAATCTAAACAACTGAGGGAATAATCCCGTTGGGTCAAATATGCATAGAACATGGAAAAAGATTAACTTGTTGCTTATATTCACACCATGATATTTTTCAAAGTGGCACTCGGTCTTTCGACCGCACGTATTGAGTTAAGCAAAGTAACTCCATGCACTATCGACTTGTTGTCATAGCAGGCAATGTCCTACGGTTCTACGGCTTGGTATAGACACACGTTCCACTGGTCTCAAGACTCTTTATATAGAGTATGACTTGGACGGTAGTGTCGCACAGGACATAATTAGTTTAAGGCAGGAAATACGTTTGGTGCAATGGTAAGTATGCCACGGTGTAACTCCTCTTCCCAAATTTTTTCAAATTTTTTTTATTTTTATTACATTTATTGTGCTTAAAGATAATGTCGTCAAGACGTTGTGAACGATTTGTTTGATTTACACTTTTATCAAAAACTAGTTTAAATTAAAGTACTAATTTATCTTAGTTATTTTATGCCTAGACTATTATTTTGGACTTTCAAATGGATTGGTTTTAAAAAGGAATTTTAGAGATTATAAATATTTTATGGACAAAATGGTATGCCAATTTATGTTCAATATTACGTTGAAATTAATTTTCTAAAAATTGGTTTATTTTACTTCGCATGATTTAAAGTGAATATTTCCTGAAAATTTAGTATAAGATATTTTCCATTAATTTTGTGCATCAAGCTACTTATAAAATTTATGATTACCATTTAAGCCCACTTCTCGAATTTGTATATTTTTAGATTTTAGTTTTCCAGATAGAATATATATATATATATATATATATATATATATATATATATATATATATATATATATATTCTATCTGGGCTTAAATGGTAATCATAAATTATATATATATATATATATATATATATATATATATATATATATATATATATATATATATATATATATATTTGTTTATTTATTTATTTATTTATTTTAATTCTATTATAGAGGAAAACAGTTTTACCGAACTTATTTATGTTTACAAAAATATACTTCTAGGAATATTTGCTTTAATTATTTTTAAGTATTTTTTTATTGTTATTATTTTACAAAATTCATTTTAAATATTGTTTAAAAATATTAGATATTATCAAAAATTTATTTTGGAAATTATTATGTTAGATTAAATACCTGATGATATCAAAAATACGATTTAAACTATTTTAATAAACAGTAAATATTATTTAAATTTATTGATGTTATTAAGTATAAATTTTGAATTATTCGGTAATCAAGTATTAGAAATCAAAATTAATTTTTGTCTCCGTGATCAACAAAATCTATTATTTTTAAAGAGGTTTGGTATTAGTGGAAACCTATTTTGAAACTATTTGATAATATTAAATCTGGGATTTAAATTATTCTTACTATTAGCTTGATCATTTAATTGTTGTAGGTATATATTCATGTGATTTAAATTACTGGACAGTATCAAACATTTATTTAAATTAGAATCATATCCCCTTATCTCTAATTATATCAGAGCCATGCTTCCTATAAACACATATCATGTTCATCTCTCCCATTATCACCATCTCTGCCTGTTGGTGTTTTATTCTATGAGTTGTGTGTTCACAACACTCTATTGTTAAAAGATAGTCCCACATCGAAAAATTACACCAATATGTATCTCTATATATTACTAATGAAGGAATAGAGAGATGCACATGGGTTGAGGCCCAATGGAGGGTGCCATGTGGGAGGATTTTACATAGAGGTGAGAATAAGAAACCAACTTTTGGCCAAATGAAAATAGATTTAAATCTATTGGAGCTAAGCCCCGAAGGGGCTTAGCGACTCGGACTCGGACTCGGACTCGGGCTCGGACTCGGGCTCGGACTCGGGCTTGGGCTAATGGGCTTTTGAGGCTTATTGTGGCTTATTGTGGGTCGTACGGGTCGTACGGGTCGAGCGTACGGAGCGTACGGGTCGTACGGGTCGAGCGGGTCGAGCGGACCGTTCAAATTATGTAACGTCCGCGGGTCTTGTGGGCTCAGATCCGGAAATGGCTCAGATCCAGAAAATCCGGATCTGGCATTAATCCAGGACATGCGTTCAGAATTTGAAAAGCCCACCTCGTGCCTATAATATCAGCAGCATCTCCTCTCTCCAGGGTTACAAAAAATAATCAGAGAATTTCCAGAGAGAGAGAAGTGCTGCTGCTATTTCGAGGAGTCGTCGACATTTTTGGCCAGCGTTCTAAAGTTCTCTTCGAACTTGCTGGTTCCTGGAGGCTTGTCCGTAAGGCGGATATAGCTTTGAGCGCCGGTGATCTTTCACCCCAGCAGGCTTTCTTCTTCCTCTGTTGCCTTCGAGAATACCGTCGCTTCTCTTTAGAAGTTATTCGGTTCTGTTGCCTTCGAGTAATATTACGAAATAATCTTTTTAGATTCTCGTAATACAATATCACCTTCTTTAGGGTGTTGTTGCTGGAAACATTGTCTTTACAATAGTTTCTGAAATCGTGTTTTTCCATCGATTGTTCGCCAAGGGACTAACAATCTCAAAGCTATATCGAAAAGATGGATAACTCACGTGCATCGCTCGTCAATACCGACTTTAACAAGTTGGAGAAATTTGACGGCGAACATTTCCAAATCTGGAAACGGAAAGTAACATTAAACATTCAACTCGTGGAAGTTGATCACGTGCTGAATGAGGAAGAACCGGTCGTTCCAACAACCGGAACCGCAGAAGTTATTGCCGCTGCTAAGTCCAAGCAGGCAAAATGGATTAGAGAAAACAGTATCTGTAAACTGTTGATTCTCAATAGCATGGAAGACTCTCTGGCAGAGTCTTATTCCAAGAAGAATTCTGCCAAAGAGATTTGGGACTCCTTGGGGAAATTGTACGAAGATGACGAGAATCGGTCCAAGATCTTCTTGGTTGAAAGATACCACAAGTGGACCTTCGAAGATGAGAAGGCTATGCTGCCCCAAGTAAAGGAGTTTCTGAAGCTGCGCCAAAAATTAGATGACGAGAAGATGCCTCTTGTCGACAAGTTTGTCGTTGGAGGAATCGTCTCTAAACTTCCTGCGGGGTGGAGAAACTTCTATGCAAGGATGCACCGCAAGAAGCTGGACATATGTATGGAAGATCTCCTGCAAGAGATCCATGTTGAGGACGAGATGCGCTCTCAACAGAAGATGGATTCTCTGTCCAAACAACTGGCGAAAGCAAATTTGGTCCAAACCAGAGAGTACAAGGGGAAGCAGGCGGCTTCTCCTCATAAGAAGAAGAAGGACTTCACTAATCTGAAAGTGAAGAGTCCTTCATTCAAGAATCAGAAATCCAAGTCCCATGTGACTTGTTTCAAATGTGGCAAGAAGGGCCACTACAAAAGTGACTGCAAGGAACCAGAAAAAGGTGAGCCTAGTAAGGTTTCTTTGGTTACTAATCTGGTTGCAATGATAGCACAGGTTGCAAATGCGGGAGTTGACTCGGACTGGTGGATAGACACTGGTGCGACATGTCATGTCTGCTCAGACAAGGAATGGTTCGAGTCATATGAGCCAACTTCCGAGAAAGTCTTAATGGCAAACCAGGCACAAGCTGAAATACTGGGGATCGGGACGGTGGAGCTGAAACTTACATCGGGGAACACTCTGACGCTTCAAGGAGTGAAGCATGTTCCTGCAATTGCTAAGAACCTGATCTCTGGGAGCCTGCTTTGTAACGCAGGCTTGAGGATGGACATCAATGCTGGCCAGATGGTGATGTCCAAGAAGGGTACATTCTTCGAAAAAGCTTTCCAGACTGAAGGAATGTACAAAATTCAGCTTGTTGTAACCCAGAAAAATGATATTAATGCTATTTCTACTTTGAACTATTCTTTTGAGTTGTGGCATAATAGGCTAGGACATGTTCATTGTAAAAGAATTAACAAGATGTCTAGCCTAGGACTTATCTCCAAGTGTGGGGGTAAGGTAGAGAAATGTGAAGTGTGTGCTCAGACGAAGATCACAAGGAAACCCTTTCACAGGGTCCATCGAAGCACAGATCTTCTGGAGTTGGTTCACTCAGATATCTGTGATTTCAAGCAATTCTCTACAAAAGCCGGGATGAAGTATTTTATTACTTTCATCGACGACTTCTCAAAGTATGCTGTTGTCTACTTGCTCAAGTCTAAAGACGAAGCATTCGAGAAGTTCAAGGAGTTCAGGGCCGAGGCTGAACGGCAAACTGGACAACAACTCAAAAGGCTAAGGAGTGATCGAGGCGGGGAGTATCGGTCTCATGATTTCTCATCATTCTGTAAAGAACATGGAATCATAAATGAGACGACGGCTCCGTACTCTCCTCAATCCAACGGAGTAGCAGAAAGGAAGAACAGAACGTTGACAGAGATGATGAACTCTATGCTGTTGACTGCGAGTCTTCCAAAGAGCTTCTGGGGAGAAGCTGCATTAACGGCTACTTTCATTCTCAATAGAGTACCGTATGCAACTTCGGATATAACCCCTCATGAACTCTGGTTCAAAGTCAGACCTAACTTGAATGTCATTCGAGTGTGGGGGTGTCTGGCTTATGTGAAGCTCCCAGATCTGAAGATTCAGAAGCTGGGGACTAGGACTACTAAGGCTATCTTCTTGGGTTATGCCGAGAAGAGTGACGCTCGGAGATTCCTTGATATAGAATCAAATCATATCATTGAATCTCGCGATGCTGAATATTTTGAAGACAAGTTTGCAAGGCACAAAATATTGTTCTCGCGGATCTTCCGGAGAATGATGAGAGTGCAAAGCAGACAGAAGTCCTTATCGAACCAGTAGTCCAAGAAGAAGCTATTGTCGAAGAGACACCAGTTGAACCAGAACTCGCTGAGCCGTCAACTAAGCGAGTAAGGAGGCCGAAAGACTTCGGAGATGACTTCGTCACCTATCATGTGGAAGCAGATCCGCTTACCTATGATGAGGCGATGAAGACCAGAGATGCTGTATTCTGGAAGGAGGCGATAGACAACGAGATTGACTCAATCACCTCCAACAACACATGGGTGTTAGTTGACCTGCCAGAAGGAGCAAGACCCATCGGATGCAAAGGGATCTTCAAGAAGAAGATGAAAGCAGATGGAACCATTGACAAGTTCAAGGCCAGGCTAGTGGCCAAGGGGTTTGCTCAGAAGCAGGAGATCGACTACTTTGACACTTATGCTCCAGTAGCTCGGATGACAACCATCAGATTGTTAATTGCTCTAGCAGCAATACACAAGCTGGTGATACATCATATGGATGTGAAAACGGCATTCCTTAATGGCGAGCTGACCGAAGAGATCTACATGCAACAACCAGAAGGTTTTGTCGTCAGAGGTCTGGAAGACAAAGTCTGCAAGTTGATGAAGTCTCTGTATGGTTTGAAACAAGCTCCCAAAATGTGGCATGAGAAGTTTGACAAGGTGATAAGGTCAAATGGCTACAGGGTCAGTGAAACAGACAAGTGTGTCTATACGAAGTTTGCTGACGGAAGAGGAGTAATCGTTTGTCTTTACGTGGACGACATGCTAATCCTAGGTACGGATTTAGACTGCGTCACAGAGACAAAGAAATTTCTCTCGACCAAGTTCAGTATGAAGGACTTGGGGGATGCCGACGTAATCTTGGGGCTCAAGATCATCCGGACAGGTACTGGAATAGCGCTGTCACAATCTCATTATATTGAGAAGATGCTCACTCGCTACGGGTATCAAGATCTTCCTATAATTGATACACCGTACCGGAGTGATCAGAAGCTGGAGCCAAATTCGAGAGAAAGCGTCAGGCAGTTGGAGTACGCTAGCGTCATCGGAAGCTTAATGTACGCTACTACTGCCACAAGGCCTGACATAGCTTTTGCGGTGGGAATGCTGAGTCGGTTCACTAGCAACCCAAGCGTTGAACACTGGAACGCTGTGAAGCGTGTTATGAGATATCTTAAAAAGACTCAGACATTTGCACTATACTACAGCGGAGATCCGTCAGTAGTGGAAGGCTTCAGTGATGCTAGCTGGTGTTCAGAGGTGGAGAGCGAGTATTCTACAGGTGGATTCATATTCGCTTTGGGCGGAGCTGCTATATCGTGGAAATCGAAGAAGCAGACAATGTTATCTCGCTCCTCCATGGAATCTGAATTCTTTGCATTGGATGCTGCTGCAGATGAAGTAGAGTGGCTTCAGGAGCTCATGTATGATCTTCCAGTGGTTGGAGCTCAGATACCGGCAATCCCGATATACTGTGACAACCAGGCGGCAACAGCAGTAGCATCAAATGAACTCTTTAACGGGAAGAAGAGGACTGTGCGGTTAAAGCACAGAGCAGTGAACGATCTCATCAAACGAGGCGTCATTGCAGTGATCGATGTTCGGAATCAGGAGAACCTGGCGGATCCGTTCACGAAAGGCCTCAAACGACAGCTGGTCGAGGACACAGCAAGGAAGATGGGTTTGAAGGCATTCTAATATTGTGTCATTATAATCCTATCAATAAATTTTATGTTATTGGTTCAAAGAGAAATCTACCAGATATCTAATTTTTTGATTCAAGGGAGGACTATTGACTGGAAAAATATTAGTTAACAGTGGGTACTTGTTCTGCGGAACATGTAAAGGTTTCGGACCCATAACCACTGTTGTCTACTATGAATTTTCTACGGAAAATTGATCCTGTGGAAAGGATGGCATAATGCCTTAATGAGTTCTCAGACTGAGTGGAGGTCTGTTATGCTTTACAGGAAGCATGGTGGCGCAACAACCACAAAGGAGTGTTACAACTCCATGCTACAGTGGGGTGACTCCACCATGAGGTTCCCAGGTAGGGGTAATGCCTCGGCTTTGTTAGCCAAGTCACAGGCGGCATAGCACCGCATATAGGCAGGTAGCCTAATGTTGCATAATCATAAAGAGGTGTAGACAGCACTACAAAGAGGACAGTATCCTCATGTTACAGTGGCATGACACCACGAAGAGGTACCAGGAAGGGTAAATACTCGGCTTTGCAAACCATGTCATAGCGACGTAACACCGCACGGAAGCGCAAGGCTTCATGCTGAGTAGTTTGGCACTACAAAGAGGATTGTGACCTCATGCTACAGTAGTATGACACTACGATGAGGTACCCAGGTGGGGTAAAGCCTCGGCGTTGAGCCATGTCATAGCGGCGTAGCACCGCAAAGGAGCGCAATGCTTCATGCCATGACTCTTTATAAAGAACTCACCTATAATGTATGGAAAGAGAAATAGGCCGTCTCTTGAGGGTAAATTTGTAGACGCCCAAAATACATACATTGAAATCCAGGCTGGCACAAGGCCTTTAATGTGCAGCCAGAAGCACAGATAACTACATTATGTGAGTGGAAAAAATTACAGCTGTGGTACAGAATTCAAGGCGTAGTCCATTCTTGTATCATACTGTTGTTCAACCCATGCGGGAAGATTCAAGTCGTCAGCGACATCTATCCTAATGCATAATGGACAGTTATTATGTGGAACGCTTAACTCATATATATAGAGATATGTGGGGGATTGTTGGTGTTTTATTCTATGAGTTGTGTGTTCACAACACTCTATTGTTAAAAGATAGTCCCACATCGGAAAATCACACCAATATGTATCTCTATATATTACTTATGAAGGAATAGAGAGATGCACATGGGTTGAGGCCCAATGGAGGGTGCCATGTGGGAGGATTTTACATAGAGGTGAGAATAAGAAACCAACTTTTGGCCAAATGAAAATAGATTTAAATCTATTGGAGCTAAGCCCCGAAGGGGCTTAGCGACTCGGACTCGGACTCGGACTCGGGCTCGGACTCGGGCTCGGACTCGGGCTAATGGGCTTTTGAGGCTTATTGTGGCTTTTTGATGGCACTTTGCACTTAGCACGACAGCTCGTCGCAAGGCGCATTGTGCGCTTTAGTTGCGCTCGTGCGCGGGCCTCTGCGCGGCCCTGCGTGGCGTGCGAGGCGTACGGAGCGTACGGGTCGAGCGGGTCGAGTGGGGCCGTTCAAATTATGTAACGTCCGCGGGTCTTGTGGGCTCAGATCCGGAAATGGCTCAGATCCAGAAAATCCGGATCTGGCATTAATCCAGGGCGTGCGTTCAGAATTTGAAAAGCCCACCTCGTGCCTATAATATCAGCAGCATCTCCTCTCTCCAGGGTTACAGAAAATAATCGTAGAATTTCCAGAGAGAGAGAGAAGTGCTGCTGCTATTCCGAGGAGTCGTCGACATTTTGGCCAGCGTTCTAAAGTTTTCTTCGAACTTGCTGGTTCCTGGAGGCTTGTCCGTAAGGCGGATATAGCTTTGAGCGCCGGTGATCTTTCACCCCAGCAGGCTTTCTTCTTCCTCTGTTGCCTTCGAGAATACCGTCGCGTCTCTTTGGAAGTTATACGGTTCTATTGCCTTCGAGTAATATTACGAAATAATCTTTTAGATTCTCGTAATACAATATCACCTTCTTTAGGGTGTTGTTGCTGGAAACATTGTCTTTACAATAGTTTCTGAAATCGTGTTTTTCCATCGATTGTTCGCCAAGGGACTAACACTGCCGTCCCTCCATGGCCACCAAACCAACAACACACCACTCACGTCGACCATCCTCAACCATCACCTCTCCCTGTGTCCATCACCCAGACCATCTCCCAGACATCCCCGCGGACAACAACTCACCACCAGTCGACCCAGCCGAACAACGAACATTTTTTGCCTACCACCAAACCATGTATAGTCTCGTCCAAACAAGTCATCACCACCAGCATCTACGCCCGTTAGTACCACCACCAATAGCCAATAGCAACCCTGTGCCGAAGTGTCCGTGTCCACCACCATAATAATTGTGTCCAGCCTCTGGTCCGACCCCGGGCATTCGTGTCTGTGGGTACAACCATCCTCTCATCCAGTTTCTTACAAACAATACATCCATCCCGCTGTGTCCGACACACCGGAGACAGCATCAAAACAAAACCAAACAAAATTGAAACCAACCTAATCCGCCGACGTCGCCGGTCGTTCCCGCCTACCAGGCCCCCTTGTTGCTCCTTGGCTCAGCCAGCGCTGTTGACCTGGCTCCGCAGACCCTCGATAACCCATCACCGTCATCATCTCCACCGGCTTCGATCCCGACCGCCTTGCGCCGGCGACCCCGGATCTGTGCCCTGCCGCCGAAGCAAAAGCCATCGCCGCCGCCGCGATGTCGTCGAGCACCGCCTGCGCTCGACCGGGCTGCGAGCCTCTCCACCGGCGACCCAACGCTGGAGAGCCACCACGACGGCCTTTCCGCGCACCGCCTCGTCGAACCGTGCCTATCGAACCAGGACGACTCCCCGGACCACCCCAGTACCGGCCGACCTCTCCGCCCTTCCCGGCCGACGATCTCCGGTGAAGGCTCCACCGGCCGTCCAAGCTTGCGTCGTGCCTCCACAAGACCACTCGCGCCGGCACCGCCTCCGTGCGCGTGCGCCCCTCCGGCCAGACGCTCGCTCTGGTGAGCTCCTCTCCTCGTCTCCTCTACTCCTCTCCCAATTCTTTTTCCCCATTCTTTCTCTCTCCTGCCAAATGAAGCAAAGGAGACTCTAATAATTTATTGCAGTGGTTAGCATACGGGAAAATGTGAGGAATAGTTAATGCTATTATAAAATATTTAGTATATACAGCTCAATTTTATTCTAAAAAGCTCAGTTTATTCTAAAAGAAACAGTAGATGGGCTTGGGGTTTAATCTAGGCTATTGAGTGAATCAGAACTTGGATTTAGAGTTCTATTTATTAGGCTTAAATTAGACATATTGTTATATGATTAATAGTTTTTGTTTTCTCTTTTGAAACAGATTTGGCTAATATATATATATATATATATATATATATATATATATATATATATATATATATATATATATATATATATATATATATTTCCAATTATTATTAGTAAATTATTATTATTTGTATTATTATTTTGTTTTCTAATGGAGACCAGCACTAAGTTTAATGGACCATGGCAAATGAATAATATATTTTCTTAGCAAATTAGTTTTGACAGATTTAATATATGTCTTGGGTCTTGGGCTTTTAGGTTATGGGAATTATAGTTAAATAGTTATTTTATTATTATTGTGGTTATTTTGTTATCTATTGTTATTACTATTATTATTATCATTATTATTATTATTATCATGGGCATTATTATTATTTCTAAGATATTTGTATATCTCTCCAAAAATTATGTCCGTAATGAGAATCTACTTTGGGCTATTGAGCCTTTTTATCATTTCTATATTTTTAAAGTATTTATCTAAATTATCTTGACTATTAAAATATAGTTTTGAGTTTATATAAGTTCAAACGGGCGTGGACAACTTAAAGTATTCATAGGTGCGTGGTCGTGGACAACTTGTCCACAAGGGCGATGTTTCTTCAGACGACACCTGGGGCCGCAGGATCGATCCGACCATGGATGAAACGCGGTATAGTTGATGTCGGGTAGGCAACCAGGAATTATATAGGTTTTTATTAGGGCTAGCTACCTGCATTGATCGACCCACCATCTTTTCTAGCTATATCCATGATGGCTTGTGATGCCAAAGACCTTTCATATAGATAAGTGGTGTACTGAGCGACAATCTGCATGATGGTGTCGGTTGAATCACAAGAAGTATAAGCACAACACGAATGCATCAAAGAAATGTGTGTACGGTTTGCAACATAAATCTGGAACCTAAGGTTTGGCTATAGCAGGGATAGTGCTTCGGCACGATATGTGGCATCGTTCATTTGAGTCAATGACACAGGTTTACGAGTATGATTTGAGTCGGTTATATGTTGAAAGGGGAAAGACCGTAAGACATGGATGAACGGGTTGCGAGGCACGGCCTCGATGTTATCACACAAAAGATCTTGTGGCACTGCCACGAAAGTTGCACAAATGGTTTTCTATCACGGCCAAAAGTATTTGGAGCACGATCATGTTGGTTGTATCATGAATAGGCCAAGAGTTTGTCTTGAAAATGATCCTAAGACAAGATTAGAAAGACAATCAAAAGAATAATTTGCACTTACTAAATTAATATGTTGGTTTTGTATGGGTGGGCAAGGAGCTCACTCACCAGTATGGTTGTGTACTTATACCCCCACCAGTTTATGTGTAGGTTCAGGTATCAGCACGCTCAGGGCTGAGCTCATTTGGACGCGCTAAGGTATGGTGTTCCTTAGCATTTTGAGGCATACGACCGCGTTGAAGACTTCACCCATACGGGACATAATGTATGGACATCGCCTTCTGAAGCAAGTGGCAAGCCTTGAACCTCCGTATTGAAAGATGAGGAAGGGCTGAACGATTGTATTCTGAAAGAAAGTGAGCTTGAGCGACTTATAATCTCGGCTTCACGCCCTTGTAATCTTATATTCAATATAAGTAAAAGTTCTTATTTTGTTTGAATGCTTATGTTTCTTTATTATTCATTGCTTCTTGTGCGACGACCCCATCGCATGGCCTATAATCGGCCATTATGAAATTACCTTGTGCGAGCGCAACCTAGGCTCATGTAGCATCGTGACCTAGCAAGGACGTTCAGTTCTACGGAACCGGGCGTGATACCGTTGGTGTATCATTTTCATGCCCCGATTTTGTAGTCATTCATCCTCACATAAATCTCTGGGCAACGATCATCCTCGCTTGGGCGTGATGTCGTACAAGTCTGAATTTTAGTTGTACAAGGAAAAGATGGTACATAATTGATAGTCTTCAAATAGGAATCATCGCAACGGCATAAGCAAACAAATTAAAGATAATAAGGACACATCTCTGTTATTAAACAAAATACCTTATTGATTCATAGTAGCGAAAACAAGCAGATAACTTGAAGTCACAATAAGGCATGTAGAAATATATTCTCTTTATTGATAATTGAAATGAAGTACAAGGCTTGCACAAGAGTACAAAACTTACAAAACATCTCATATTACATATGATAGCCAACTGAAATACATGCCATATAGGCTTACATTGGTTACTTGATATATTGAATTACAACTGGATATGTAATGCTCCAGTCCCAAAATATGTAGAACTAGAAAAACGTATACATGCCAGCTACGTATCGAAAGGACTCCAGCCTAGCTCGAGTACATATATGCTGTATTGGTTATCTAAATCAATTTATCGAATCAACTAATATATATCTCAATTTACATGATTAAATATCAAGAATAAACTGTATATGTCATGGTCTGCAGCCCAATAACATATATGTTCGATTAGTCCCATAGAACGATATGGGTCTACAAAACTAAGCTAAGAGCAGAGTCTAAATAATGGTTACAATATAAAATCATGGTAAAATACCTAAGTCAGATGTAGCCATAGCTCCATGATCTGTGAACCAGCTCTGCATGACTAACTACTTGGAGAGATCACCAGGTCCTTAGGGGACTAGCAAGATATATAAAATATGTCGAATGTAACAGTATAAAATATACATGAGGAAATAAGAAATAGTTGTGAAAGAATTAGCTTAAGACACAAGGAGACTAAGACACAAGAAACCTATGACATGGGGAACCTAAGACAGTGGCATGCCATACTAGAAGTGTGATACTAGACATGACTACAAGTAAATTAGGGTAACCATAGCCCGATGGAAGCTCACAGTCCTATAGTCAGTAGGCCGATGGAGACTGCCTAACTATAGTAAGTCACATTCGCACTTGAAGGGAGCTCACGAACGAGGTGGTCATGTATATTCAACGTTTAATAACAATTCAAGGTTAAGTCGAGACAAATACAAGTAATCAAATTAAGTCAAGATCCACGCACAAGAACACAGGAATCTAATCAAGTACAATGTAGCAAAGATCCAATATGTGACTAGTAAAGAAAGACATGTACCGTATAAAAAACAAGTAAGAAAATATCATGAAGCATGTATAAGATAGACATGACAGAATAAAAATGGACATAAGCAAGAACAAGTGGAAGTAAACATGCATAAATATTGTACAAGTTGTCAAGGTATACTTGCCTATAACTGTTGTCTGAATGTATGCCTGACCAACTCTGATGTCTTCATTACTCCCTCCAAGTTCAACTTTAATAATACTATATTTTTAGTACTTTCTAACGACTTACATACATAGACTTGATTAATATCTATGCCCAATAGTCGTCATGATGTCGGTACAACACCATACACCATATAGTACAAACTTTCTTATAAAAATAATTTATAACTATTATAAAATAATAATTTATTTTTTGGAAAATAATTATAAATTTTTTATATTACTAATAATATTATTTTATTGGTGGAAGCTCAATCATAATAGATTCATGTTGAAAAATATAACATTAATACCACATTTAGCTTACTAATTGAGTCCCGAAACAGTAAATAATTAAAAATTAAATTCTAGAAAAATTATATAAATTAGTTAAAATAGTGTTTTTATCACCAAAACTTATAACAAGTATTTTAGTAAAGATATATGAAGTATCAAGGCTTTTGGATATAAAGAACACATAATTTTTAGAGTTACGGTGTTACGAAAAATGTCAAAACATTTAATAAATACTAAATGAACTCAAAACTCAGCAAAAAGATATGTGTTGGAAAGCTCTTGATGTCTATTTTCTTTCAAAAATTATTAAAAAGATTGAATCGAAACGAAGATACACAAAAATCTACTTGCAACATATTTGGTCTGTTTCGAATACCTTGTCGTAGAATTGACGACATGGACAAACCATTTGGAACAATAACACCCCAGTCCAAATATACGTTGGACTAGGCATATGAAATGTGCCATCTGCATGCGTACGAAGAATACTATAATACATGAAATTCTCGTACACATACATATACCGTATATAATATAAATTACCGGCCAATCACAGAAAATCTACATCTCATCCACATAACGCAAGAGATAAGCAATAGTTCAGATAGAATATAATAAAAGAGTCAAAAGATATAGCTGGATGGAAATAGATCCACTACCAAATAACTATGAAAAATAATCTGAGATAATTGGATTCAGACCTCCTAAAATAAAATAAAAAGAATAATAAAAGATGTCCACTACAATGTCTCAAGTCATGACTAAGAAACTAGATCTCGGAAGGCGAGACCTCATCAGCTGGAAAAGATAGATCCAGTACAGAACCATACTCCTGGATAAATTCTTGGTCATCTAAGCCTGGAGAATTCACCAGGTCCTCAGAGGGACGTAACAAGATATAAGAAAACAATATGCCATATAAACTGTGAAACTAAATGAAGATGCATGCAATAGGGTGCCTAATCATTCTACTGTGATTATGCAGTTAAGAACAACTGCGAATATAACTGCCTGTTTTCAAAATCAAGGGTAATTTTGTCATTTCTCAGTTTTCCATAATTTTGGTGAATTTTTAAATAATTTAGAACTATTTAAAATGTTGATTGGTGATTTTGATGGTTAACTAGTAAACCCTAGTTTTGCTAAGCCTAGAGACTAACCATGACCAAGGGAGCCTAGTCATGAGATTAGAATGTCATATTACTACTTTTTAGCCTAAGGGTATTTTGGTCATTTTGACAATTTAGTGAAATTGTAATTTGATTAATTAAATATTGTGCTAATCTTTTAGTTAAGCCTTAACCTAGAAGTTAACCTAACCTAGATTAGCCTTGAGGTTAGGATCAAGGTTAGAACATTCCTACTAAGTGCCAAGGTTAGTAATATCTAGATATTATTATGGTAGGATATTTTCCTTAGGATATTTGTGAAAAAAAAAGCCTAGAACCAATAGGAAGTCTTAGAATTGGGTGGAATGATCTTGGCCACTCATCTATACCTAAACAAACCCTAATTCCCTTAGATGACCAGCCATCAAGACCGCCCCCCCCCCTCCTATAAGTGTCACACTTAGAAACAATTGCCTCTTTTTACAATTTCTTGAAATCCTACTTTGTTCTTCCCTAATCTTCTCCCATAATATCCAAATTGAGCCCAAATTGAGCCAAATCAATTGCATCATCATCCCCAACATTAGAGAAGACTTGTGGAGGCTTGCTAGCAAGGTTGGAGGACGTTTGAACCGTAGCAAATCAAGGAAGACGGCGAGTCGAGGCTCTTTTCATTGAGGTTTCACCCTCAATAGGTAAAATCCTACAAACACCTATAAACTCCCAATTTCTTTCCATAGATGCATCCATTTAGGGTTCCTCTAGGTGTAGCCCAAGTTTGGTAGGAAATCGTATCCATTTCGTGTTCGTATCGGACACGTATCGGTGTATTTGAAAGTGTGTTCGATGAAATGTTTGTAAGAAATGAATTTTGTTATTTTTAAAATCTAATTGAACAGAAAATTAGTTTAATATGTGTATATCAATAATCGTAAGGATTGAGTCGATTTAGGTAGGTTTGGACACTGTTTTTAGGTTTGGACAAGCAAGCACGAGATACCGTACGGGGCTCGTGCGGCTGCCCTGCTGCTCGGGTGTCCTAGCGGACGCGACACAGCACCTCAACACGCGAAAATTTGTGTGTGGGTGCGGGCAATCACTGTCATTAAGCACACAAAGTTTGGGGTAAAACCATCGAGTATTTTGGGACATATCTCGACTGCACGGGTCGTGCACACACACACGTGCAAGATTTTGCCCATTGATACGCGTTCCAAACTCGAACACAACACAACTTGGACACGACTCAGGCACCTAGACACATACCCCTATACCCCATGTAACCTCTGACATGTGCACGAGACCTCTAGTGTTGTGTGTTGTGTCCTAGAGCTCTCGACATGTGTGCACGAGGCTGCTGTGTGCACATGTACTGACACTGTGTTCTTTTGTATATTTCAACACTTGTGTCCACCTCCTGGACACGTGGACACCCTCCACATGTGCACACACATGTGGGACACCACTGTACACGACTGAGTTAGGTTTTTATATTTTTTTAATATTCAAAATTGGGTTGTTGTGTCGAATTTTCAGAACACTGATACCTGTGTTCAGTTCTATTTTTTCAGAGTTTTTTAAATAATGATGAAAATAAAATTGTTGAGATTTAAATATAAATTTTAACTGTGATTTATATGTTAATACTGGGATTGTTATGGGTTTTAAAATTGAGCTTAAATTGGATGTGTACAAAATCGATTTGGGTTCTTTGAATGTTAACCTTGATGAATACTAAACCATGAACCTGAGAATGAAAACTTGGTTTGGATTTTTGTCACGACCCGTACCCGCTTTTCGGACGCGAGCTCGTGAGCAAGCCAGCTACGTATTGAGCGGACTCCAGCCCGACTCGAGTACGTAAACGCTGTCACGGCTAGGGTAAGCTGCCAAATCATGGCAAACAAATCTATATCTCAATCCACAATAAGTATATGAAACATGAGTGAACACTATGGGTCGTGGTCTGCAGCCCACTAGCATAAATGTTCGATTAAACTCTAAAAAAAATAACAAGAGTCTACAACTGAAATAAGAAGCAGGATATCTCATGATAAGGAATGAAAAAACACGAGCGGATAATGAACACAATAGCGATACCTGAATCCCGCTAGCAATATCATCATATCCGGACCCCACAAGTGTCATAATATCCGCCATCCAGAGCTGCTAACTAACTCCACGCAATAACTAACCTGAAGAGATCATCAGGTCCTCAGGGGACATAGCAAGATACATAAAAACATGCCTATCTAGCAGTTTATCATGCAATAATATAAACAGTGTATAAATAGGAACTAGACAGGAGACTGACAAGTGGCTACTGACAGGTAACTATGAACTCGGATACGGGATCAAGTATGCATAAATGAACTGCTGGAAGAACAAGAGATCAATGGAATACCAAACCCTCGCCCCGATTGTGGAATCGCAGGTTTGAACTAATCACTAACCCTCGCCCCGATTGTGGACTCGCAGGTCAGTTTCAAGACAAGTCACCCTCGCCCCGATTGTGGACTCGCAAGTGCAAAGGCAACCCTCGCCCCGTGTGTGGACTCGCAGGTTATGGGAAAAACAAGGAATATCAGTTCACTCACATATACTTGCAGACACGACTCAGTCAAG